>PVJO010019511.1:0-34142 GCA_004026905.1 Hystrix cristata
CGTGAGCGGGGAGTGCAGGGGATTTGTGCCACCACACAGAGTAACGCGCCCTGGAGTGGGCGTCACCTCTCTTCATCTCCATCCTCTTTCCTGGATCGTGAATGTACCTGCCCCATCCTCAGAGACGAGGGGAGCGCCATGTTGGCTCCTGATCCTGTGGACAAGGCCTCATCTCCACTGCCCCACCCCATCTAACTGGTGTGTGTTGCACAAACTCCCTGAATGCTAACACATCTGAATGTGTTGGGAAGCTGTGGAAATGACACAATTTGGAAGAGAAATGGAAAGGAAGGAATAGAGTAAAGTTATAGCAAGCGTCCACTCTCTGGTATTTCTATCCAGTCTGTAGCTGGCAGTTTACACATTGCTTGTAAGAGACTTTGGAACAGGCGAGACAATCAAGGGTTATTCCCAATTTACAGATCTGAAAAGTGAGGCTTGAGAGGCAAAGTCACTTGTTTATAAGCAAAAATCACCTGTTTATAAGAAAGACGGGAGAAAAGACTGGTCGTGAAAACTGGTTTTCACGACCAGTCTTTTCTCCCCTCAATCAGGAGATCTCCAATCAGAGAGGTAGGACAATCAGCCGGAAGTGCTCATTCCAAAGTCATCCCCACTCTTGAAGGACATCGAAGTCTTGATAAGGTGTCACATTTGAACTCCACCACTTCTTGGCCGTGTGACCCCGTCCAGGTCACTTGACCCTCTCTGAGAGCCTCAGTTTCCTCATTTGTAAAACGAATGCGAGAACAGCTCCTTCCTTACAAGACCATCACACATGGAGGTGAACTAATACACGTGAAGTGTTCGGCAGGGCACCATGCCTGGCTCAGGACCCCCATCACACCTCAGCCGCTCCTGGTACTTTGGCATCTGTCCAGGGCCACGCAGGCATCTGTTCTCTTAGCCTTTCCGAAATGACTAACAGGAGCGTGGGGCTTTCCTGGAAGCCTTTTCCCAAACAAGCTTACAATTTAGCAATCAGAGACGGGGTGGCTGGAGGATGCAGGAAGGCAAACACCAGCACGTGTTTATCATTTGTGCTGTGAAGAGCTTCTGTTGCCCCAAAGAGGTTCCACAAGTGCCTTTGGCAAGGCCTGAATGCGGAACGTAAGCGAAGATCACCAGTCAGCCCGGGCACAGGTCCGCGGAGGCGAGCCACGCAAAGCCAGTCTAGGAGTCTAACTGCCGGGAGACAGAGAGCCGGGAGGCCCTGTCCCGTGCCCCCTGCTGGGGTGACAGCCTCCCTCAGCATTTCTCAACATCCCCGTGGAGGGAGCACACCCATCATTCTCATCTCACAGACAAGAACACGAGTCACTTTCTCAAGGACTCACAGCGCTTCCGGATGGTGGGGCGCTGCAAACTCTCCTGTCTTCTTCCCTCATAACCCTTGTGCTAAGTTTTGTCTCTCAGCCTGTTACAATGCACTGAACATTTCCACTTTACCATTGTGTCTGATTCACACTTGGTTACAGTTGAATTGCTTCCTACTCCTCTTCTCTGAATTCATACATTAAAGTCCTAACCTCCAGAACTTCAGACTCTGACCTTACTTGGAAAAGTGGTCTGTACAGATGTAGTTAAGATAAAGTCACACTGGAGTAGGGTGGGACTTAGGCCAGTATGACCAATGTCCTCATAAGAAGGGGATGAGGAAAGAGATGCACACAGGACAGCGCCATGCAAAGCAAAGGCAGAAACTGGGTGCCGTGCCGGCCCGCCAATGAACACCAAAGACGGCAGAACCGGCAGAAGCTAAGAGAGGCCCAGACAGATTCACCCTCACAGCCCTCAGAAGGAGCCAGCCCTGCAGACATCTTGCTGTTCACACTTGTGTCTGCAGAACTGGGAGGCTAGTCTGTGCACTTCAGTTTTTAAGCCACTCGGCTGGTGGGGCTTTGTCGTGGCAGCCCCAGCACACTAATACACAGGTGTAAAGTGATACACAGGAATACACAGGAATAAAGTTCAGGACGAAAGCCCAGAAGGGAGTAAATTAAAAGAATAGCAGTGATTTTGTGTTTAGTTTTGGTACACTTATATGTCTTTGATTCATTTGTCATTTCTATTTTTTATATGGTAATAGACACAAAAGTGTCCAACTTCAATCCTGAGGCTGTAACGACCCAGTCATTTCAGTCGAATTTGTTGAAAATATTTTAATTTTTTTCCCGTGGAATGTTCTTGGCACCATTGTCCAAAATGAGTTCAGCGGAGATGTATGAATGTGTTTATTTCTGGACTCCCAATTCTACATTAATCCATATGTCTATCCTTGAAGAAGTAGCATACTTTCTTGATTATAATTTTTATAGTAAGTTTCATAACCATTAAATTTACTTCTAATCTGTTAGTCTTCAAGACTGCTGGTTTTTTGTAGCTATTCTGTGTCTCTTTTAATGCCATATAAATTTTAGAATCATGTTCTGAATTTCTACACAGAAGTCAGCTGAGATTCTGGTAGTGGCTGAGTTGAATATGTAGATCAAGTTGAAGAGTATTACCATCTTAGCAACGTTGTCTTCTGAACTATAGACATAGGATGTTTTCCATTTCTTTAGGTCTTCATTTCAACAAGTGTTTGTAGTTTTCAAGTATGAACTTTGCACTTATTTTGTTACATCTATCTTTATATATTTTATTCTTTTTATGCCATAATGTTATTAATTTGACTTTAGATTCTCTTTTACAAGTATGTAAAATACAATTGATTTTGTGCAAATATTTTGTGTGCTGAAAGCTTGCTGAACTCTTTCATTAGTTTAAGTGGCCATTTATTGAGTCTTTAAGAATTTTGTATATACAAAATTCTGGTACATGGCATAGGTAGCTTCTTACTCCTTTTTAAAAATAAAATGCTTTTTATTTATTTTTCTTGAAAGTTTCCCTCAATAAAACCTCTTTGTTTTGAACATTTTTTTTCTTTGAATATCTTGTTTTCGTTCTGGATCTTGAAAGGAAAATGTCCAATTTTTTACCATTAAGTAACACGTTAACTGTAAAATTTTAATAGATGCTCTTTAAGAGATTGAACAAATCTCATTTCTAGCTTTTTTAGTATGTTTTGTCATTAAAAGTTGATATATTTTATCAAATGCTTTTTTATCTGTTAAAATTATTGTGTGAACTTCTTAATTCAGTAGAATTAATACATTATATTAATTAATTTTCAGATGCTAAACCAACCTTATATTCTTGGGATAAATACCTTATTGCCATGATATATAATTCTTTTAGAATGTTGCTCAATTTGGCTTGTACTATTGTGTTGAGGACTTTTGCTTTCATATTTGTAAATGACATTAATTTGTATGTTTCCTTACTTTGTAAAATCTCTGTTTGATTTTGATACCTGGCCCCATAAAATCAGTTGAGAAATGCACTGCTCCTTTCATATTTTGGGAGAGTCTGTGAAGAATCACAATTACCTGATAATTAATGGGGAATCATCAATATATTGTGAAGTAAATTTTGGAAATATTATTTTATTATTATAATAATATAAATATTATTTATATTATTTTATAAGATCCTCTCTAGATAAGAGAGAAGAGCAAAAATACTAACTTTTGTTTAATTTTAGGATTCATTTTAATTTTTTTCAAACATTTTAGAAAGTACTTTTGCATACTTCAACTAAAATTACTTTTAGTTTTCAAGTGTTATTTTCTGGTGTCTAGAGATAGACTATATTAAAGTATGCTCTAAATGATTTTCTTAGCACTAATGGGTACTCTAAATAACAATCAGTTTTGACTTCTAAATTTAATTATATACCTTGATAGATTTTATATGGCTTTTATTTTCAATGGTTTTGTTCTCATCAAGGATATATATTATGATTATATTGGATGGTTCACAATGTCCTTCATAAAAAGACAACCAGGAACACAGCAGTAGAACAAGGTGGATTTATGGTCTGCTTCAGAGAGGGAGACTGCACATGTGCAGAAATGTTGTCTCACTAAGAGGGTGCTGGAAAGAGCTTACCGCAAGACTGGACTTCAGTTATGTGACTTGGCAGAAGGTTCAAATAAGTAAGAGTTTGGTCTTTATAGAGACTGGGTATTTCTATAATTGAGCAATAATAAATCTTATCCAGAAAAGAAGACTAGAGCAAGGGTAAAGCTGTAATTGCTAAAGAAATAGCAGTCACTCATAGCAGCTGGGATGGGCAGACACTTGATATTTTAGAGTGTGCACAGTGATTTCGCTTTTCTCTTAGCATCATGAGTTGTTGATGCTGTTTGTCCTACTTCATTGTGGGCAGAGTGTGACCTCGTCCGAGATTAGTGTTCTGTGATATTGTTTATGTCAATCAGACAAACACCACGGTCTAACTCTAAGGGCCACCAAAGCCCCAAATATATCAAAAATTTCAGAAATGAACTTAACTGTCAGGGTCAACCAGACCTGGATTTGCAGGGCTTATATTACCTTTCTCATGAATGAATTTTGTAATAACACATTGGTCTCAAAATCTATAGTTATTAAAATTAGGATCAAATAACCACGGGGGTATAAAGCAACTCTCCCCCATGGTCTTGTTTTCCCTTGTTGCCTAAAATGAAATATATTTAAAGCACTGCATGATCCAGCAGGAAAGATTCAGGGGAGACTATACCAGACTATGACAACATCTAATGTTTGAGCAATCGATACAATTCAAAATGTTGTCTACTGTTTACAACCTTATAGGATAAATAAATTGTCTATGAAAAGGTAATAACTTTCTAATAATGTGACAAATATTATTTCCAAATCTTCAAGTCAGCACAAAAGTTTGAGGGCCTCTATTTATATTCTTTCATTTGGTTCTACACTGTCAATTTACTGAGTTTCCTGGTAGCCTTAGAGATTTAAAGCACACTCTTCGGAGTAAATCAGCTATTTGTCCTTCAGTACAGTGAATTCAACTTAATTGCACACTCATGTGAAGACCTGCTTTTGAAGTAGGGGCTGTGTTTTTTTTTTTTAATTTATGTATTTCTTTATTCAGATAACTATAAATATATCTTATTTTATTTATATCATGTTATTATACATTGGCATCACTGAAAAATTGAAACTATAAGCAATCTATTGTGGTTCATTGTGCTGTTTAAAACATATTTTATTAGACTTTTAAATATTGTGAATTTTTTTAGTTTTACGTATTGTTTTTAACTTACTATGTGAACCAGAGCTTATTAAGTAGCCATTTGGAATTATTTGGTGTGCAATGCAAAAACTGTGTACTAGTTCACGCAACTTTAACCATGGCAAAAATTCCTAGGCTACTCTGACATCATTTGAAAACAGAATCTGGGAGTACTACACTGCCATACAAAAGGATAAACTAGAGTACTAGAAAGAAAGAATGGGGAAAAGCAGAAAGGCAACAAAGGAAAGAAAAGGGAAAGGGAAAATATGGAAAATTATGAATAAACCTGCTGTAAATAGGGAGAGAAGGAACAGAGGGGAGGGGTAGGGAAGAGGGGGAAGAATCAAGATGCATCATGTACAGGTACAAAATAAATGTGATGAATGTGACCATTGTATGTAAAATGTACCAATACATGTTCTTGGTTTAAAATAAAAATAAAAAAAAGAAAAGAAAACAGAATCTATCGCATGAAACACATTGATCATTAACGTGTGCAGAAATTCAGTGAACTTGAAATATGGATGATGGGGGGAAAAGACATCACGAAGTCACTGATAAGCTGGATTCGTAAGAAGAAGATGAAACTCAAGGGTGGAGCCAAGTGTTCATTCTCTCCTACAAGCTAAATTTGATCTCTGAAATGAGAATAGCCAAGCAAAATCCAAGACCAATCTCAGAATCCAAAACCAGAAGCAGTAGAGTCCAAATAAAGACTTTTTTTTATCAATTTAATGTTCCCAGAGTTTCAGCCTGAGACCTGAGGTTACCATTCATTCTCACAAATGACTCTAGGTGGAAAAGATAAACGGGTCTCTTTACAGAAGATGATGTAATGTGATAGGATTGGTGTGAGCATTCTCTCTGCAACAACATTCACTTTCGCAAAATCTTTAAAAGCTGGACAGGTGTGCTTAAAGTATAGAAACACAACTTGAGACTTGCAGTTTGCCACCTGATTTCAGGAAAACTACTGAGAATTAAAACTACTGGGAATCACTATCCCTATTTTCCTTTTTATTTATATGTTGTGTTTCTCAGTAAAAGAAACCACGCTATATTTAAACTTCTGTGTCTGATTTATTTTACTTAAAATTATGGACTTAAGGTGCATTATTCATTTTCCTAAAAATTAATCAAATTTTCCTTCTTTATGACTGAGCCATTGTGAATATATACTGCATTTTCTTTATCCATTCATCTGTTGATGGGCATACAGGCTACTTCTGAGATTTAGCTATTATAAACTGTGCTGCTCCAAACATAGGTACACATAGATCACTATAATATGATGTGTTTAATTCCTTCAGGAAAATACCTAGAAGATTACAGCCGAGTCAAAGAGAATTTCTATTTTTAGTTTTTTTAAAATCACCATACTGATGTCCATGCAAAATTGTGCTACTTTACATCCCACCATCAATATAGGAAAATTCTCGTTTCCCCACGACCTCACTAGCATTTGTTTTCTGTGCGTGTTCTTGATAATAGCTATTTCTTTAAGTGTTGTTTTGATTTGCATTTCTCTAAGTGAACATTTTTTCACATACTTACTGGCTATTTATATTTCCTCCTTTAAGATGTGCCTATTCATTTTAATTGCTCATTTTTAATTGAGTCTTTTATTTTTGGTGATCTAATTTTTTACTGAGTTTACTGCATATTCTACATATTAGTTCTATGTTGAAAACTGCTGGCAAAATCTTTTTCCCATTCTGTAGGTTGTATCTTCACCCTGCTGTTTGCCCTCAATTTCTCCAGTTTTTCTTTATATATAGCTTTTCTGTGAGCTCTTTCTGGACTCCTGGAACTCTGCTACTCTTTCTTTTCTCTAAATTCCAGGTCTCAGAGAAGCTGCGATCTGCTGCTGGTTTTTAGTCTGCCATCTTAACAGTAATTTTTAATTTACGGAAGGGCCATCTCCCCCTGCCAGGCTGTCACATTGCATAACAGTTTTGTAATATCTTTTATTTTTCTTAGGATATTTAGGACTCTGATTTATTCTGTTTTACTCTTTCTTTATGTAAGATTGAATTGGGCACAAATTAATTCCTCTATTATATGATTTGTGGATAAAGTTTGTTAAATTCATTAAAATTTCAAATTGAAAATGTCATTAGATTCATCACAGTTACAGGTTGATTTGTGGATAACTGAGTCATTTTACATAGTAACATATAACAGCAAGTCATCCCTTCTAAAAACATGGGATATCCCTAAAAAGTCAAGATCTCCTTCTATGCCCTTAATTATTTCTATAGCTTTTATCCTCAGCGCATACCAACAATTAAGTAACTTACTACATAAGTGAATTCTTTTGTTGCTAGTATAATTGTGTCATAGTCTGTATTGTATTTTCTAGATGACTTTCAAAGGTCTGAGATTCTTACTTGACTTGGAAGCTACTGACAAGTTAGCCTACCACAGTTTCACAGATGTTACCAGTACACCCATGACTGCTGGTTTAGATAAAAATGACAATTTACTACCCACAGCGATAGCATTACCAGAATACCAATATATTTTTGCAATGGTTCTCTGGGCTCCAGTTTCCATGGGGAATTGTGCAAAGGATCAGGTGATTCTTGAACAAGCAGATTTTATGGTAGAGCAAAGAGGAATGTTAATGAAAAAGAACTCGGAGTTCTTATAATGGAAATTGGACAAATCTGTCCTTCCACTAGACACAAACAGCCTTATAAATTTACTCTGGAACAAAGATAGCCACTGTTTCTGACCACAAAGTGTACAAGATTGTCACAGAGAACATCCCTTTTCAGTTCTTTTTTTTCTTTTTTGCTAGCGTAAAGAAATGAGACGGCCTTTTGTAAGGGCAGTTCATGGGAATTGTTTCTTATTGCTTGTCTACTCATTCTGTGGCTCGGTTTTTCTTAAGAATATGGATATCATGTACAGATACAAATTAACTATGATGAATGTCATCACTATGTATACAATGTACCAATACATGCTCTTGGTAAATTAAAAAAAAAAAAAAGATGGGAAAGATGTGCAGTTTGAGGTGGGAAGAAGAAAGAGGGAGGAAGAAAGAGAAAGGGAATTCCCTATTTCCCTATTTCCTATGAGGCACATTGTAATTTTCAAAATAAATTGTTGTACGAGATTCCATTGGGTTCTCAAAATAAATTACGTTTTATTTAAAAACAAGAATATGAATAAAGACCTGTGTAAAATGACATTCATACATTTTCTTTTCTAATCCTTACATTTCTAATTCATTTATTTTTCTCTAACATTAGGTAGGACTTCCAGTAATATGTTAGTATGTCTTTGTTCGTAATTTTAAAAGAAGTATATCTGAAATTTCTCTGTTAACTATAATGTTTGCTAGTCATTTTAAGATTTAATGTTACTAAATTTTGCAAATTTAATAGAGATTACCAAAAGGTATATATTTGTATAAAATAGGAAATAAATATTACTTGAAATTTTGCATGAAGCAACTTTAAAGCATTTGGATCATGACTTCTGTTTCCAAAGGAGAAATATTGGCTATTATTTTGATTTTGTCACAGTTGAAATCTGGGGAAAACATACTTTACTGAAAGGAAGGAAAAATACTTTATTATTACCAGTTTATTCTCCATATGTAGAATTGTATTTAGCACTTCCTCCTAAAAATCTCACTGTATTTGAGAAAGAAAAAGGAAAAGACAAAGGCGATTCCCTAGAATTAAATTTCACTTAATTTAGATTCTCATCAAAACTATTTCAAATTTAACTATTCAAACTTTTAAAAGGCTACCCTAAAACTCTATTATAATTATCTAATTATAGAAAATACTTGATTTCTAATGGGTATCAAAATAATTGATTTAAATTTGCATGTGATTAAAATTATTGTTGACAGTCTTCATGCTAAAGTTAGTTATAATTTTTGGTACAAAACAAACATTTTTATGCAGTCAGGTATTTTCAGTACAGACATTCAGAGCTACCATGATGGAAAGCTGACTGTGGGTCATGTGCTGTCTCAATTCAGCATTTTGTGCACATTGTTTAATTCCCGCAAGCTTAGGAAATAGATGTGAAATTCATGTATCGGAAATAGAGGTGAAATTTTTAAAAAGTACTTGTTTTACAACTCACTGTCTCAACATACATTTCTTGAGTGTTTGCTTTATATAGACTTTTGGGGACTTTGAATTAAGCTACAAGTCAAAAACGGGATTTTTCATTAAGAAGCATGTGTCTAAAGTTGTACTGCATTTATCACCAGCAGGACATCAACCTGGTTGTCTATCACTTGACATCTTTGATGCTTGTACAATGCTACATCATCTTCTGCTCACTTCCTCCTTTGCTAAACAAAGAGAGAAGCAAACAAAAAGAAAGTGTCCTATGGAATAACTGAAATCAGACCTGTGAGGGGAGTTTTCCTATTTTGCTACACTGGTGTATGGGATTCTTTGGCTCTAAGGGAGTAAAAGCCAGCAGTAAATCCAGGGAATTGAAAATCTTTATGATTAGACAAGCAGTGTGACATAGGACCTCTGATAGTTCAGGAAGAAATAGAAGGCATAAACTCATTTGCTCCCTGAGTAAATGTTCAGACACCTCTTTCTTGTAGGTTCTAAAGTTTGTGTTTGTACTTTAAAAGGCATAATGATTTTGTAGGAATTTTCCAATTATAAATCTCATGTTTAGTCCCTCAATCAGAAAACACATCCCTTTTTTATCTAACTGCTATGTCACCTGAAAGTCTATATGGTTTCTGAAGTGAACCTTCTTGAGACCTCTTGTAAATTTTATCCCTTAGCCCAAATCCAATTCATGAAGTGTTCCAACAACAGAAAAATTTTCCAAAGAGGTACTGACAAGGATAATATTCACATACATATCACAGTTGAAGAAAAGAAAAATAGAAGCCTACTTTACTGTCTTCTTGATTAGCTCAGCATAGCATACTTATTGTGATCTATTTAACTACAGACAAAGCCGCTATAAACCTGAACGATGTAAAATGAAACCAAAATACACAATATTCCATAATTTCAACTTTGTTCTTCATTTAAAACTGTCTTCAGTATGGACAATACTATCACTGTTGAAGACAAGTTAATATTTTAAAATGTTCCTACATTAAAATGTTTCATATACTGAAAGGTTAGTTATGTGTTGGACAAGGTTCTATTTTATATTTCACTTAATTCAACCTTTTAAAAGCCCTAGGAATGGTACAGTTGCTGTCTCTTTCATAAATGAAGAAAATCGTATGAAAGAAGTAGATAACTTGCCATATTCTCAATTATACAATTAATATTTAATCTTCACAAATATCACGTGATAATAACCTCAGAGATAATGTGAGCTCTGTGACTCAGTATAAAACCTTAAATATAGAGTATGTTATATTCATGTCTGCTTGCCCATCTGCTTTCACTATTTTGGCTGAAAAGTTTCCAATGTCTCATATTAGCCCACCAAGATACTTGGTTTACCGGTTCAGAATATGCACTCATTTTAATTAACCTACTCATTCAGCCACTTATTTCTTAATTTATTCACACCATAAATATGATTTATCCTACACGTTTGGCATTTTAGAAAGCACTGCCTTGGACTATTAAATTTAATATAATTTGATCCATTGCTTTCATATTATGACTTTTAATTGAGTGTACATTAGTTTTAAAATTTTATTTAATCAAAACTAATATTCTTTTTGAACATATTAAAAACTTTCCGTGTGATACCTTTGCCTACAAGTGTTTTTGATTTATGACATTAGTTAATTACCTAAGTTCATCTGGGTTACTTGATAAATTCTTATGTTTTAAAATGTAATCATGCTTTTAGACAATATCTGAGATATAGAAGTTTCTAGCAAATTTATTTCTCAGGTATAGAAAATGCTCTGACAGCTCTCCTTTTAGAATGTTATCCTTATGAAAAAAGATGAGATTTTTATCCCCAGCTTTTCTCATCTAGCTACAGTAGCTTTTAAAATAATGCAAAAATTTACCCTGGTGATTGCCTTTGTCAAAAGGTGTACGTTGACATGATGTATTTTTCAAAGGAGCCATTCAATTCATTTTTGGATTAAAAGAATGTGAAAGAAAACAATAAATGACCATGTCAGTCTATTCTATTTTCAAATCACTATATAATGACTGGGAATAGTATTGGGGTTGATAGTAAAAATGTTTCCATTCCGTTCTTTCTAACAATATTCACATACCATACACACATGCACACACACATGCACTTACACACATGTGCTTTCCCACTGTACAAATATATATGGGTGTGTGTGTGTGTGTGTGTGTGTGTGAACAACGGTTAAATTTTTAAAATATTCTTGAAATGGTATTCAACAGTTTAAAGGATTTACTGTTTTAACCATCATAATCCTTGTTGTGTATTGGTAAGCAGATAATGTTCTGAGTCTTCCTCCCTTCTTTTTCTCCTGCTCCAGATCCTTTAGTGCTCATCCTAGAGTCACACGTCCTCTGAAAGAATTAGCTGTAAAGCTACATTGCATTTCTGCAGGCACACAAAATGAAAGAGGTAGAGCCCGCCCAACTGCAAGGAGTGTAATTTTATAATATTGGCTGCCCTGATCCTGTCTCAGAACCGTAATTAATGCAATGTGCTCATTGACTCCTCTCAGGGATAAAAAGAGAGATCTAATTGAAACCTTGTAAGGCAGTTACACGAGTGAAATGGAGAGGATATTGTCTTTTATCTCCTAGCCCCACCTTTACATAGTCACAGATTATTAATGTTTCATAAAAACGTTGTAAGTCTTTATGCTAATATCACTACAACTGGTGAATTTAGGCCAACTATGAGAATTGAATGTTTAATTGTTAATGTTTAATAGACTTTCTTTTCTAGACTCAGAAACAGTGCATTCTGAAAACGATTCTACAGTTAATAGCCATTTTATAAATTTCAAACACCTTTGCATCAGTATAGAAAGTTTAAAGTAAAAGAAATATTTTTTATTCTCATTAAGTAACAGGTTCATTCGTGAAAAGATAGTAGCAACGTCCTAGCTAAAATAATAAGCCCATCCATTCTTCCACCCTTACTGTGCTTAGTGTCCCTCTCTGTAAACTGTGAACAATTCAGTTAGGAATTTCAATTTTAATTAAGAAATACAGTACTTTTTTTCCTGACCCTCTTCCTCCTTCTTTCCTTTATCCTCCCCTTCTGCTATTATTGCAAAATGTGATAATCTGAACTCCGAGCCTTGCTTATGTTGTCTAACTGAAAAATTATAACCTTTATTGATTGACTTGGCTGTGATTTAAATGCATCATAACCAGTGGCATCTACTATTAAAGGAATTCCACATAGGTACTCTAATATTTACATATTCAATAAACACTCACCAAACATCTGATATATATCAAATACTAATGTGCTTGATGAGTAGTCTTCAATGTGAAAAAAAGACTGTCTCTTTAAGCAGTTTATCTTTATAACCTTGGTTAATATTTTAACGAGTATGAATTTGATACAAATCCATAACTTTCAACTGGTCTGATGATAGGAAACTACAAGAAATAACACTGCATACTCTAGTTTACAGTTAATACCTTTACTTTCCCTACATCAGTGTATTAATATAGTATTACTGTGAAGAAAATCAACAATATTGTGTCACAGACTGCATCTTGCTTTTGCCCTGACTGCATCTTTTTTGCCTCACCATTTTGGTACATTTTTGCAAACTTCTGATAGCTAGCATTTGAATCTATCTGCCCGAGAGTCTCTGATTGTTGGAGCTCAAAATGCCTTTGTCCATACCACACAGAATATCACAGAAAATTAGCAAATTTCTTAACAAAGTGCTTAACAAAACAGCCATCCACCAGTAATTCATATGAGTTGGAATATCTAATTCAATCTTCAGAGAGGATTACTTTGAGATTTCTCCAGGTAGTGTAAGCTCCTGTTGTCTACAAATATAAGGATGCTTAATTCCTCATAGGATCTCTCTCTATTTCAATGTTCTATTCCACTAGCTATATCTCTTAAAATATTTCACAAATAAACTATTGATACATGAATCATTTCTCAGTGTCAGCTTTTATGGTGAACCTAAATGAATATTTGTTTTGTATTGGAAGTGGTTTTAGGAAGCATATTTGTAGGACAAAATTTTAAAATCAGATTACTCTGTAAATATATGATTCAAAGATCCCATTATGGTAGTAAGTAAGGTAATGATACCCAATGTATGCCATAGCATCAAGACAACCAAGATGCATTCCTATGGTAAATTAATGAACTAAATGAAATGGAAAGCACTGGCTTCTGCAATATCTCTAAAGATATGGAGATACTAATTATTATAGAAGCTATAATATGCTTATTTTTGCTTATTATGTAATAAAGAAAAATTAAAGTTAAAATCAACTCATGACATTCTCAATTCAAGGTGTGACTGGGCAAGCTGCAAGCCTGTGTGACCGTATCAGCAATAAGGTAATGTCTTCAAAAGAAAAAAATCAACCTAGAAACTAAGAGTGAGAACACTAGAGTTATAAGGGAGGCTACACTAACATTCTGGCGAGACTTCTATACTAAAGACTGAGACCTGGGGTGGGAAGAGTGTGGCTTTAATACCTCATTTTAAAAAATGGTATTTGACTACCTTCTACCTTCTTTCCCAGAATCCCCTGAGCTAGCAAAATGATCCACTCTTCTTACCAGATAATACAAGACAGGCATCCCTTTTCTCTAGACCACACAAAGACCCTGTATGAGTCAGATGAGTTGTCCAATTAAACATTTCTCCTCCATAGCTGCTTTCAATTTTCTTCATATTTCTACATCGATAACCTAAATTATGAGCCAGCATGGCACAACTGGAAAAGTACCCCTGCCATTTTCATTACCTATTGCTGCATAATCAATTGCCACAAACATAGCACTTAAAACGGCCCCTATATATCAGCTTCTTTGGGTTAGTCTGAGATGACTCAATGGTTCTTCTGCCTCCAGGTCTCACAAAGTAGCTATCAAAGGGTCAGCCAGAACTTCATTCTCATCTGTAGTTTATGTATGGAGGAAACATTCTCTAAGCTCGTGTAGTTTGGAATATCATTCAATTTGTACAGGCTGATGTACCATTACCTCATTTAAACAATAAAAAATGACAACACACACTGCATAGTTCAAAAACATAAAAACAGGTAAAGAAAATGCTGTCAGCTGCCACAGGGCAAAGTCAGGACCACATTAATTCTGGGTGTCTATTGCAGATGAGTTTGCATCCTCTTGAGGAATGTTCTAGAAAGAAAATACAGTATTCACAACAGCAAATTTCATGTTTTTTCCTCAAAAGGACCTAGAATAATTTATGTGGACATACTCCTGTAATTAAAATTGTTGGATGCAAGGTTGACACTGACAGTCTCCTCGGGAAGCCAAAACACCATTCTAGACTCCAGTTAGAATTCAAGTTTATGGAGGGCAAGTGTACATGGAATACTGGCCTGCGGTCATCTCATCATGGGTGCAGTTATTCCAAGCCACTGATGCCCACCCTTGGCTCTGCGGTAATTTCTCAATCTTCAAGTGCATAATTAGGATGCACACACTTAACCAACAGTCTTCTCATATGTGCAATCTTGCCTGTAGAGAATATGAGTAAAACTCTCTGAAGAGTCCTCATTCCAGATGAGCTAGTGAATTAAAGCAATATTGCATAGTACGGCAGAATGAGAGGGAACAATAGAATGATGGAGACCAAAGGAGGCAGGAGTGGTGGTTTCTATTTTAACACTATTAGTCCACCAGTTTGCATGCTTCCCCTTTACAGAGAAACAAAGAAGAGAATTAAAATTAAAATGAAGCATGACAAATGATAGCAAGTAATATGAAGTTAACCAGGTGTTACTTCCAATTGCAACTGCTGTGACAGATGTGTAATGTTACTAGAAAAGATCAATATAGACTTGGGTATATGATATACAGTTATTGATCTGGCAAATGCTTTTTTTCCCCCTTCTCTCCACTGCTAATAGAGAAAGAGGATTAGCAGCAGTTTGTATTCAACTGGAATAAACATTACTGTAAACTCATAGTCTTGCCCCCAAACAATACTAAACCTACTGATCTTCCACAAATATACTTAAAAGGAGCCTAAGTCACTTCACAATTATATAGAAAATATAGCTGATTCCCTGTATTAATGTCATTATATTAATTGTCCTAGTGAGTGGGAACTGCTATGTATGTTGGATGGCATATGCTCCAGAGAGTGAGAGAAAAATCCATACTATGAAGCCCAGATTTATGGACCTTGAAAACGAAGAAAATGTGTAGGGACCCAGTAAACTGAAGCATATCAGGACATTTTCTCCAAATTAAAGAACACAATGAACAGAGTTATTTCACTTGTTAGGCTCATTCAGATGTTAAAGACAGGGGATATACTTGGTAACATTGCTCTCATCTGTTTAGTGGGTAATTTAGGAACATGTTGAGTGGGCCCCGAGAAAGGTGCAGTCTTGTAATTCTGTCTACAGGGAAGGTCAGACTCCATGATACTAAAGGTTTATGTCCTGGAAAAGGTGTCAGCTCAGACTTCTAGCCTAAATGAGTTTTTATAGAAGAGAATTATTAACAATTAGAAAGTCAATTTCTAGCATTTACTGAGGTCCAGTGGAAACTGAGAGCCGAGCATCCGGGTACTCAGTGGCTACACCAGTGCTACCAATCATGAGCTGGGAATAACCAACCCACCAAGTAGTACAGTTGTACAGGCACAAAAGAAATCCATCACATGATGGAAATGTCCTGTACAATATTAGACTTTAAGCAACTGTGAGATGATAAACAAGTTATACAATGAAAAGGCCCAGACTTTGAATAATCCTAATTCTGTTGTTTTACTATCTCTCCCTCAGTTCACAGGAATGACTTGGTATGGGATTCCTCATGTCCAGTTGTAGACATAACCTGTCCAGATTTAGGGTGAGAATAGTTGCTATCACACAATATATTGATGTTAGCCAAAAATAGGAGTGGTCTCAAAGGACAATATTGAAAGGAAATCTTCCTAATGGATAGAGATCTGAACAATGCTTCAGGCCATCAGTTACATGTAGAAGAGGATGCTTGAGCTAAAAGGATTAATAAATCATTGGGCAAAGGTAAATAACTTGGTTTATTAGTCAAGAATCAATATAAAGCAATACTAGAAAAGTAGAGATCTGAGGCAAAGCCCATAAATTGCTCTATGACAAAGTGAACAAAGTGTGAGGAACTTTATGTCCACTGGCAGCACCCGCCAAGACTACCCTTCATGGAGAAAATACTGACACCTAGAATGGAAAGATTCATACCGTGATGGTTACCCACCCTCAAATCCCCACCACCTCAGTGCTTGTGTAGTAATTCCACAATCAGAGATGCTAGACTGGAGAAAGGGATATTACATGTCCCGGTCAACATTCCATTGCTGTGACAAAGCACCTGACATGAAGCACTTAATGGAGGAAATACCCACTGAGCCCATGATTTCAGGGTTTAAGTCCACAGGTGGTTCCATTTCCGTGGGCCTGAGGTGAGGCAGGACATCATGGAGGAGGGCAGAGCAAAGAAGAGATGTTCACCTCACGGCAGCCACAGGTGAGTAGGAGAAAGAACCAGGGAGGAAGGGCCCAGAGACAAGACCTAATCCCCAAGGCCAGGTCCCCAAGGCCAGCTCCTTTCGCCTTGTCCCCACCTCTTAAATTTCTATTGCCTCTCAGTGATGCTACCAAATTATGAACTCATCCATGAATGAATCTGCTGGTGAAGCCCCGCTCTGAACACAGGAGGCTTTTGTGGGACATTTTAAATCGAAATAGTAACGCTATGCATTGTACCTTCAGTGTGGAATTCTGCTCCTGAAGGAAAAGTAGCCAGCATTACTACCACACGTGAGACCAATCAGAAATTTAGAACAATGCTGAAACCCCTTGACATCATTCTTGTTATTAATTTATTGTCTGTAAGCTCTTAAAAGGTCACCTTTCTTACTTTGCTATGTGTTACAAAAATACTCTATTTTCTTTCTTTGCTAGTGGATGAAATGTTGAATTTTGTTAGGGGGGGCCATGGGAAAGACACTGAAAGGTAATGGCTACCTAAAAGGCCTTCCTTCTTCAGCAACTGCACACTTTTATGCCCCAGTGCTGCAGGGACTGGGAAATCAGGGTGTCTGACACCAGTCACTATCTCTTTAGTAATTTTTTCTACCACCTGTGTTAAAGCAGCTTTCATAGCTGATAAAATATATGAGAAATTGAACTTAAAGGGGAAATAATTGTTTCTTTTGGCGCTCAGCTGCAGAAGTTTCAGTCCACGGTCTGCAGCCTCTATTGCATCTAGGCCCGCAGTGAGGCAAAATGTCATAGTGAAAATCAAGTGCTGGGACAAAGCTGCTCAGCCCAGGGTGAACAAGAAGTAGAGAAGGAAACAGAGAGAGGGTCAGGGATAAAATACCTGCTTTGCAGACACTCTCACAGTGATGTATTCCTCAACAAGGCCCCATTTTAGGGTTTATACCACCTCTGAATAGCACCACTCTTGGAGACCAAGCCTTTCACACATGAGCCTGGGGATAGGGCGGGTGGGGGCTAGTCAGCTTTGTTGTTACTGAGGCACATTATGCTACACCACCACTTAAAGGAGGAGGGGTTTAATTTGCTTGTGGTTTCAGCCCATGATTGGCTATCCCCAAGCAGAGCTTGCAAGGACTTGGTAGAGCAAAGCTGCTTAGCTTGTGGCAACAGGGAAGGTGATGGGGCAGAGGGGACAGGCATAGGCAGATAGACCCCCAAGGCCATTCCTCCAGGACCCTCACAGACAAACCTAGACATGTGCTCTACCGATACCAATCAAGTTGTAGTTCCGCCATAACTGGCACAGGGGGACATTCCAGATTCAAACTATAACCCTGTCTGTAAGATGTTTTTAACCAATGCTCCAAGCCCACACTTTCATCACCATGGATCTGAGATCTGTGTGGTCACTACACTCACTCCAATGAGGCCTGAATCTCAACTTGGGGACAAGGACAATCTCTTCTAAATTCTTAGTTCTCTCCTTGTTCACTCTGTCTGAGATCTACACATAGTAATAAATCTTTTAGAATTTATAGTAGTTAATAACATTTTACAATAAATTTGTCCTGTTTAAATTGCTGATGTGAGTTTTCTGTCGTGACTGTATCTTACTTGATAAACATACTGTGACATCCCACGTAGAAACCAACCAGGCACTTTTTGGCCAGTTGACATTACCTCCCTTCCAACGTGAAAGAACAATGAATCACCTTTACTGAGATTCTTACATTTTCCAGGTATATGTTTGTGTTTCTCCTGTTCAGTTCCATGGATATTACTTCCTGAGAACAATCAAAGAAAAACTTCACAGGACAAGTAAAACATGCAGGGAAGACTTATTCAAGACTACTGCAACAGATGAAAGAGACTGAATTCAATTCCACTAAAGCAAAAGACCAGAGAGTTTTTCAGCACTGGTGATGTGGTGGAGACGTAGTTGACAGCTTTAAGGGGAAGGCTGATCAGTGCGATTGTCCACCTTCCCTGCAGTATTGGTGCTTAGCTTATTCAAGTAAAGTTTCTACCAACTAGAGAGATGGGGAGACTGGGAGACTATCTTCTCTGTTATGCTTCAAAGGGATGACCCACGGGATCTGGAAAAAGAAAGTCCTGGATTGTATGATTGGTCAGAAGCTGGAGAACATTTACATCCCAAGAGGGAGAAAAAGAAATTGTAAGTTTTCTAAGTAAACAAGAAACAGGAAGATTTATAGTCAGGTACAATCTGAACTGTCAAAAGTGCAATCAACCGAGGGGACTGTTACAGCAGTCTTGGTCCAGGCTCACAGAGTGAATAACTGATTCTCTCTGGTTCCTGTATCATATCACCTTGGATCAAGGGATCCATTTAGCAAATGAAGGGTGAGCATGGGATACTTTAGTCACCTATAAACCTCATCACTCAGAAACAGCCACACTCACAGAATGCTCAAATGGCCTCTTACATCAATGGCAGAGACATCAGCTCACGACGTCAATCTATTGAGTACAGTCATTCAGGATGAAGAATACACTTGCGCCGATGACAATTAAATAGTATTGGAGACATAACAGGAAAAACAGACCTTGGAAACAGTGATTCTTCTCACCACACCTCCAGGGATTCACATAGGGAGTGTGTAATTTCTGTGCCTACAATTATAAATTCTCCTGAACCAAAGGTCCTGGTTTCTAGGGAAAGTTTAGGAATGCATGACACAGTAAAAGTTCCACAAAATCTATTTGTTGGAGTGTTAGATGATCATTTTGCACTCTTCCTGGCAGAAGACAAGCAAGCAAAACAAGTACGGCTATACTGGTAGGAATAATAGAACCTGATTATGAGGGACTAGAATTTTTGCCGCCTGATGGAGGTAAGGAGAATTATTAGACTTCATGGAATTATTACATCATCTTATGAAGACTTCTGATGCTACTATGTTGAGTGATACCCAGTAAGGGGTAATTATAACAAGTGTAGCCTTACAGGGGCATACTATCCAGGGACACAGAACCCCGAAAGATGAAGATTTATATTTACCCATTGGACAAACAATGCAAACCACTGAAAAGGCTGGCAGAGAGTGAGAGGAATGCAGAATTAGAAGTGGGGAGAGGCTAAATATCAGGTATAGCATCAGAATCAACTGCAACAGCATTTACTGTAGTCCTATATTGCCTTCTACTATTTTTTTTTAATAACAAGATGGTGCCTGGCCACCACATAAAGACATGGTGACTATATTGATTGAATTTAACATGGCACATGATCTGGTCATGGAAAGGGGAAGACTGTAACAGAGGCTCTAGGTGACCCACCTGTATCTTTTCACCCCTTATTTAAGTGTATGTTAATTGATTTCTAATTGCAATCTCTAGGCCTCTGCCCAAGGGCTTATCTAGAACCTTTCCTGTCCAAGCACATAGCAGGCAAGAAGTGACTGAAAAATAACACGTTCAGGATCTGTACTCAAACATTAACTCTGAGAGTTAATATAAAAATAGCCCAGCTCCCATGGTCCTAACAATAAATGTCTCTAAACTCCATAATGTACAATGTTCCCCAGTATGTTAGTTACTTTCCTTCTTGCTGGAGAAAATACCCAACAGCCCCAACTTAAAAGAATAGAGGTTTACTTTTAGCTTAGATATTTAGTCCATAGTCGGCTGCTCCAGAAAAGAAATCAGCATGGGGAAGGGCCTGCAACAGAAAAATCCTGCTCAACTCATGGCAGCCAAGAAGCAGAGAGTGAAGGGACAAGCTGGGGAAGGAGATACACCCTTCCAGGTCACACTCCCTGAGTACCACCTTTTCTGACCAAGCCCCACTTTCTAACAGTACATTTAGTTAAGTCCACCCTATAATTCACCTTCCAAAAGCCCCACATCTGAATTCAGGAGGCCCTGGGAGGACGTCTAGGTATAAACCATAACATTTAGACTTCTAGTGGCCTATAGTGGTAACTTTCTTGATAAAATATTCCTTATTGATGCCTTTCTTTTATTGTCTTACTTTCCAACATCTTGAGATGTTTGTTGGGAAATCACTCTCCCAATAACCTACTAGAAATTAAATTGTGCTAAGGTCAGCCCCTAGGAAAACCTAACTTAAAACAAACTTCAGGACTAAACTGATTTGGTTTCTAAATTTGATTTGAAAGCATCATTTTGTAATGCCTTACCTTGTCTTCTCCTTTTCCTCTGCTGCCCTACTTCATTTTGCAAACCACATTTGCATTAGAATATAATTTACTTTACCATTTCATAGTGATAAGCTCTGTACAATATATTGGCAAGATAATTTTAAGCTTGTTACTTAGCCTAATAGTCTTAGCATCCTTGTCTGTAAAATGGGGATACCAATACTCATTTCCTAAAATATTTATTAGTAATAAGTAGGTAAAGGACTTCAAGCTCCTAGTTCTATGTCTAGTGTATATTAAATTCTCTATAGAGTCCACATTCATTTAATAATAGACATCTCACTTTAATATATAGGAGACTAAAGAGAGGAATTTTACATTTATACCTGAAAAAATAAATATGGTTAATATTCATTATATAGTTTTCCGTGCTAATTTATGCTGTGTAGGCAAAAAGTGGTTGATGTTAAAATGTATTTCCTATTCGAATACTCACAACAGGGATGCTTGTACCAGCGCCAAATTTAAACTGATACAATAATTGTTAATCATAGAGTGGGTAGATAATAAATTACTTATTCAATGGAATCTTATGGCCCCAAAACAATGATCAATCCATAATAATATGGATCTTTTGTAATAATATGGATTTTTGTGAAAGAAGTCAGACCGAAAAAATTACTTATGGTAGCCTTTGATTAACCATTAACATAAAATACAAAACTAGGCAAAATAATCAACCCTATTAGCAGTCAGGAGAGTAAGAATTTGGAAAGTAGGTAGAGACAGTAAGAGATAGGAACACATGAGGGATTTTTTTTGTGTGTATGTTAACAGTGTTTGCTTTTTTCTATCTGGATATTAGCCACAGAAGAATATTCTGTTTGCGAAAATGTAGTGGGCTATAAACTTATAATATGATACTTGTCTGTGAATATTAATTAAAAAGTTAAGAAAAACTAAAAGGAATTAAAATCAGAAATATTGTTCTAGAAGTTATCTGGCATAACCAGGTTTTACAAACAATAGATTTCGTTATTTAAAGACATCAGAATATTTCCTTTCTCATTCATTATGATTTCAATGGAAATACTTTGGTACTCCCAGGTAATTAATTTCTATTGTATCAACATTTCTTGGATGGTTCTATGGTATTTAATACTCCAACATCCATGCAATATGCATCAGAATACTTTCTTAACTAGGTTAAAATTTATGACAGGCTTGACAGGTTCTAATTCAAAACATTAAATGTATCCTTCAAATTAATTTCTATGATATGACTTTGAAATGCTTTCAAATTGGCTTTCAACTTTTTAATTTCATTACATAAATCATAACAGACAGTCAATATTCCATGGACCCTTGTAGTCTCATTATGTTCTCTTTCTCCTTTCTTCTTTTATTTTTTTTCTTGTGATTCAGGAAAACTGTATCTTTATATCTTAAAATCAAATGATAAACTATTTTATTTAATATTCTGCATTGTTAGATACTTGGGTAGCTATAATTGTGGAGTGGAGGTGAGAGTGTAAAGAGAAAAAGATTGACTTTTCTGTATTACTTTCAAGATTCTGTTGGTGTTATCAAACTTGGTTACAGGAAATAATTTTAATATTTATGAAATTTATTTCAATTAATCAACCTCTTTATGCAGCATATACTGAGAAATTGCTATATTACCATCAAATTATTAAATACTGCTTTCAATAAACTGAATGTAGTCTGTTTTATGTGGCTACAACAAAATACCTGAGGCTGGATACTTTATAGAGAAAAGACTCTTAAATAGCTTGCCAATTTGGAGGCCGGAAGTTCAAGATCAGACAACCCCATTTGTTTGGCCTCTGGTGAAGATAATTCGGCTGCATCACAACATGGCAGGTGGTATAATGGTGGGAGTCATGCAAAAGAAAAGATCATGTGGTGAGATAAGAAGCCAGAGACCAGAAGGAAGCTCTCTCCCTATTTTTGTAACAACTCACTCTCACAGGAACTAATCCACTCCACAAAACCAGCTTTAATTCTTCCTCAAGCCACTTCCCATGACTTAATTACCTCCCACTAGGTTTCACATCTCATAGTGTCCACCACCTCAATATCACCACCCTTGGGACCAAGTCTCCAGGACATGAACTTCTGGAGGACACACAAAAACTACATGCAAACCACAGCAAAGCTTATTCCTAGGGGAACTGACATACAGTAGAAACTATGCTACATCTTAAATTGTTTTGCTAGACTCTTGGTTCAACAGAGTTCGAAGGATTTCTAGGTAAAGATTGTTAAGCTGGTCAAGGTCAGTAAGTGGAATAGTTATTTTATAAGTTTTGTTGGGTATTTTAGTGAACTTAGCAATGAAGGCTCATTTTCCACTCTTCTCTTCCTCACTCATGTTTTTAGGCCCCAGTTTTTCTTCATTTCTAAATGCAGAAGTCAGGAGGTATTATGTGGTTTTCTTCCCCTGATAAAGCTGCCAACATAGGATCCAAAATGTATTTCTTCTATTAATTTAAGAGAAAGTGGATGATGTCATTGGTGCTTTAAGTGGTACGCCAGGCACTGGGAAAGATCAAGAACAAAGAAGCCTGAAAACAATTTCCAGACAAAGCAGCAGAGTCAAAACTAAGATCCTGCACAGAGATTCTTGAAGGCATGAATAGTTGCTGAGTTTCAGAGCAGAGAGAATGGCGGTGCTGTGAAAAGAGATCTGGGAAATGTTTACTGAAGCCATGAACTTGTTAGAACAGGACATCCGCCACCTTCTTTGCTTGATAATGACGTCCGTGGGAACAGCCACTGTACACAGAGACATCTCAGGTGAGCATCTTATGCCACCTGTGAATGGGGCTTTACACTGGGCTGCCTACAACCTTTTACATTCCATTAAATGAATGCGCCACCCTGAGGACCCAGCCACTCTGCTGTTACAAAGCACAGGCCACATGGAGGAGCCGGGGGTAAGTATTCTGGTCATCGGTTTTAACTAAGGTTTTGGACAACAGCCAGTATCACACAGCAGTTCTCTAGGAGAGCAAGTCTTCAGATGATTCCAGGTCTCAGGCTTCCAGCTGATGCTGAAGGGGAATGAGAGTGAGCTATTCCCGTGGAGGCCTGCCAGACGGTATGCTGGTGAGTATTTCAAATCTTGTTCATGCACCAAGCCACTAAGTTTATAGGTAATTTTTTATTTTGTTTTTAAAACTTCTTATAGGGCTGGGGAATTAGCTCAGTGGTTAAAGTGCTTGCCTTGCAAGCACAAGGACCCGAGTTCGATTTCCAGTGCAAAAAAAAAACAAAAAACTTCTCATAGTAACTGAGATAAATATGTGAGGCAAAATAATCAAAATGTGTCTTGAAAGACATAGTATAGCAAAACATTGAAGCACAGAAATTTATACTGCATAAGGCAAAATATTTTTTAATCTGCAATAAAGGCACAATGGTTATTACAGTTTTTAGGTTGAAGAAGGAAATATCAATTAATGAGTCATGTTTCACAGAAAAGTTTTCTATAAGATGTACTTTGCACCACTTATTTACAGAAAGATGTTTTTGTTCTTATGCAAATTCGTACTTTGATAATAATTTAATTTCTTTAAGAGACATGTATATTTTTTCTTACTCTTCTAAGTTATCAGCCAAGACCTCCATTTAAAAAGATTGACAAATGAAAGCATAGAAATTTATTTAATATGTTTTATATGATCTGGGGGTCTTCACAAGGAAAAGAAGAACCAAACAAGCAATTAAACATGAGTATCTTTATGCTAGGTATGATGAAGAGTGGATAGTAATGGAAGAACGTGGTTGGAAATGACATGGACTAAGTGTAGTAAACTGGAGTAAGCCAGCACATTCTGTTTGTTCAGATTCCTCTAAGAGTCCCACCATCTCCAGAGACACGGGTGTTCTTTCTATGGGAAGAAAAAGGCTACTTCCCCCACAAGGGCCTTAAGACCTACTTTGGGGATAGATCGGGGTGTTCTTCCTCACCAACTATTTCTCAAATTTTTCTTAAAACGTTCATTATGCCAGAGGACATATTTTGGGTTAGTTTGTCCTTAATCCTAGAATGCTGCAGTTTAACTCTGGCAAATGTAGACAAATAAAGTTTAGTTTTTATTCTCAGTCAATACTGGGTCCATAAACAGAAACTGAAAATAACTATGGAAAGAGAATCCATAGAGACAGGTTCCATGGTAAAATCTACAAGGAACACACATAGAGAAGAAAGATGTATTTGCTTCACACCATTCACCAGCCCTTAAAAGACTCCTGTGGCACCTCAAAGGGCAAGCACAATTGGATCAATCATGCTGGAACAATTAGGTGCCCAACGGTGTGTTTACAGCAAACACCAAGTTTATGACACTACAAAACACTGCTGCTATAGCTAGAGTATTTAACCTACATCCGTGAAATATTCTCTATTAGAACAATTTGTGAAGGTCATGACTAATTAGGGAGGGGTAGAAGTCAAAGCTGCTAAGAATCACACACATAGAATTTTTCTCTTTTCAATCTTCCCTGTAAGTGCTTCTGAATTGCTGGTGAGCGTTCCTGTATAAATGCTTCTGGGAGAATTACCTTCCAGCTGCCAAACCTGACTCATTATTTTGAATAGCCTTAAATTTCTGAGATATATTTATTCACATCTAAGATTTTCTTGGTTAAGTGGCCCCAAGGTTGGTCAGAACACAAGCCGTGAAAGTTTCAGAATTTAAGCATTTCTTCATTTCTTTAAAGCATCACGAACCCAAACCTGAGATGGAGAGAGAACGGGTGATGCCTTGTTAGGCAAAACTAATCACAAAAAAATTTTTGCAGGATTTACATTCATCAGATAATTGTTCATATTTCAACAATGAATGACAACAGAAATTAAGCAATGAATAATATTGAATATTACAAACTGAAAGTGTCACTAAGCTCTCATTTCTTATTTTGTTTGCCTTTCCCCCATTCTATTGTCAGAACTCTAAGAAATCTGCTGTAGAATTATCAACCCCTTTTGTCCTGTCATGGTAATTTGTTGACACTTTAACAACTAAGTTGGTTCAACCATAAAAAACCTACTAGTTCCTCTGTGAATACGAAAGTTGAAACGGATGAATTAGTCTACAGAGTCTAATTCAGCGTTACTTGCCAAAAGCCCCATATTGATTAACAGCTAAATATACACACAAGTTTTGCACCTTGGATGGCAGATTCCTTCAAGAACTGTCATATTTTACCAAAAGTTAAGGGCATACACGTGAATAATTGCAGTCTTTCTGATTAAAATAATGGGAGTTAACTGGAAGCCCAGTGATTCCAACTGAATCAATGTGGCCCCCTCTCCCAGGGTACATTTGGCATCATCTGAAGACATATTATTTTTCCAACTGAATAATGTGTAGTGGATATAATCCTGCTAAATATTCTTTGACATAAAGACAGCCTTCCCTACCTTCTACACAAGATTACCTGGTTTAAAATTCAGTAGTGTCCTGGTTAAAAAATCCTACTACATTCTTCTTGTTAAAAATATTTTCATATATCTAGGTGTGGTGCACGCCTGTAATTCTAGCCTTTGGGAGGCTGAGGCAGGAGGATCGCCATGAGTTTGAGACCAGCCTGGACTACATAATGAGTTCCAGGCCAGCCTGAACTACAGAGCGAGACTGTCTCAAAAAAATTTTTTTTTATCTGGATTTTAATATCAAACAACAATTCATTTCTGTGATCTTCATAATTTTAATTTTTAGGTGACCTTTAAGAAAACACAGAACATTGAGTTTGAAGAAAATTGTTTCTTAAAACAAAGAATTAAACCATTGAAGGGCAATGAAAAATAATAGCAAAACTGTAGCTTAGACATAGAGAAAGGATTGCTATTTATGTTTGAAGCTTTCCTAGATGAATGTCCAGGTATAAAACTATCTAGAGGATATTGAAAAGACTCATTTGACATTCTTTGAAAGTGATGTGAGTTTGAACTTCTCTTGGGTGTCCAGGAGCACCTGCCCAAATAAATAAATAAATAAATGAGTAAATAAATAAAAGAAAGGTCGGAAGTTTAGTTCTCTTGTCAAGAAATCATGATTCCTGGAGGCAGAGTTTGCTCAGGTGAAAGTAAGCATTTAGCTTTTATTCTTACATTTCTGCAAGTAAACTGAGAAGCCTCTGGAAAAGTAATTCAGAGACAACAGAAAAGAAAAAGTAAAAAGAAAAAGGAGAGAGGGACTAAGGTGTTAGGTTTACACGGAGGGAGGGGGAAGGGAAAAGGCTGACGACGCTCGCTGTGGGAGAAAGCTTTATTAAGGTGTTACAGCTCCCCGGCCTCACTCCAGTGAGAGTGGCCTTTTATCCCTTAGCCGCCCCCCCCCCCTTTCGTGACGTTGGGGTTTGAAAAGTGTACGTTTAGGGTTGGTCCTTTCTACACGGGGTGACTGGGTGGTGGGTAACGCCCCTGGGTAAATTGGCGCGACGGACCTAATTGGGGACTCTAGTCAGGGGGAGGGGCCATTGTTTCCGCAGGAGATTCTGGCATAGAGACGGGGGAAGGGGTTTTGTGAGAAACCAGCAAGGGCCATTTTGGCATCTGGGGAGGGTCATCCTAACATAAGGAAGGAAGAAAGAAGGAGTAAAAAAAAAGAAAGGAGAAAGACATGAGAAATAAGGAGCTTGCAAGTGTTCATGTTTAAAAATAGTCTATTAGTATTCTCTTTTAAACAATGGTTATTTATAAATCTGCGTATGGCTGTGGTTTGCTTTGTATTCTGAACGTGCTTCTCTCTCCTCCATGACTTAAATGAACTAACCTTGAAGGCATATGAGTCTTTTGTATAAAAGACTAGAAAATGGATTGGAAGAGAAAGTTGTAAATAAGTTCTTAATTGTAAAAGAACAGTTAGTTACCCTTTTTCACAATAATGCAAAAATGACTTTTTTAGAATTGTAAGCATTTTGAATTCTTACAAAGTTCATTTTATAATTTAAGATACACTGTAAAGCTCTATATTTTAAATGTAATTTTAATAGTATTGATAAATCCCATATAATTATTCCATTAACCTCTGTAAACATTTTCACTTTCTCCTTCAGTTCAGTAGCTAAATGAAAACAGACCTCCAGGACCTCATTTACTTGCTATACCTATCTCATTTACAAGCCAATTAATTTACATTTTCAGCATTTCAATTACAAGGCTCCATTAATGCCCCCAACTAATCTATAGAGAATAGTTTTCTAGATTCAAACTATTCTGAAACTCTAAAATTCTGAGTTTTCTGTCATTTGCTATAAGTCCAAATATATATGCAAATTAGCCATGTGACATGAGCCCAAATATGTATTTTTATTATCTAAAATTTTATATAATGTTTTTATAATTCATAAGAAAGTTTATTTTTATCAAAGGAAAACAACTAATATTTTAGACTCTCCAGACAGTAAATACAGTCAACAATTTGGTTTGCTAACAAAAGCATTCAGCAAAATTTTGCTGCCATTCACAAATTCTGCATGGGGTGAAAAAAACAGAAACACGGCCATCTTCCCCACACAAACACAAATGTGGCCATCTTCCCAAAACAAATTAAGTTCATAAACCAAGGTACCGCTGTACTAAAATATGTCAGTTCCTCTATCTCTATAGCAGACATTATCTCTAAAACATCTGTTTTAATGGAGTAAACTGCTATCTATTCTCAAATCATACTCCTTGGGCTGAACAGGTGAGTGTAGCCACAAGATGGAGGTCTGGGTAATGGAAGGTAAGCAAAAGGGAAATGTGTGTTCTAGGCCAGGCCAACGAACACCTCCCCAGGCGAGGCTTTCCTGTGTGTTTCCCTTTCATTTGGATGGAATGGCTATGATCCTAATAACACGATTCCTTCATTTTCCACCTGAAGGCCAGCTGGTTGACTAACAGAACCTACTTTGATTCATTATATGAGTGAGAAGTGAACTAGCAGAGAGCAAATCACGAACTGTAAGAGCTTATCTACTTTTATCAATAATAGCAGCCAGTGTTACTCTAGCACCTTTGGGGTGGAAACTCAAAGTACAATTCTCAGACCTACAGACAAATCATGGAGATAGGCTCTTGGGGGGGCGGTGTGTACATATGCACACGTGTGTGTATGAGGGGGTGTGCATGTGTATACATGCATATACACACATACATATCAAAACATGCACTTTCTTCAACAAACATTTTTGTTATGGCATGTATTCTTATTCCTTGTGAGAAGTCTAAGAAATTTAAGAACAGATCTCAATCCAAGGAGCTAATGATTAAGAAACCTTTTCACTTTATTCTCCATTCCACTGTGTCTTCTCAAATATTCTTGTTCACATAAATCTTGGACTAACATAAGAAGATTCCTGATTAATCATTACACTGTTTTGTTCTCTCCACTCTGATTTTCTTTCATTCCTAATGATTCAATTCCACTTGGTTTCACTTTTATTCTAATTTCATCTTTTACTGCCCTTAACTTTTCTGCCATTGGTATTCAGGAATCACAGAACTTTTACCTCATAAGTACTAAGCACTTGACTTCTTCGAAATATTGCAAAAAAACCTAGACTATACTCATTTTGAATGTTCTCTTTTGATTAAATCAATAGGTAATGTTTCAGAGACCACTAACCTGAAATTCACTTTTACAGAGAGGTTTTTCTTTTTTTTTTTTAATTCAAGCTGGTGAGCTGAACAAAGTGATTGTGTCTTTCTCTTAGTGTCTCAGAACTGTTAACTCAAGTAGCATATATAAAAATATAGGTAAGAATTTCAAAATTTTATGCATCTGGTGACATTTCTCTTCATAATATGAACATTGCTGCATGTTCTTTTCCACTATAAGAGCTTTTACAAGGTACACCAAGTCACTGGCCTTTCACTTCACAGAGAGACTTGCCAGGTACACAGCAGGGTGACAGCGCTCCTCCAGCTAGCGAGATTTTAGAGGAGACTTGACTGCGTGGCTAAGTCAGGCCTCACAATGGGTCATCTTTGCGGCATTAACATGAAAAGTCAGAGAGGAAAGGAACTGAATAAAGTCCCAAATAAAAGGAAAATAAAGTCAAGGGCCTGTCACATAGCACTTTTTTTTGAGTAAAAATTACTGAGATATAATAAAGAATAGTGGCTTTGAAATCAGAAAGACCTAGACTCACATATTTTAACCTATCTCAATTTCAGTGTTTTCACCTTGAAACGGGGAAACCAAAATATCTGGCATAACAGATAAAATGAAAATTTCTGTACATAGTGTAACTGCATCCTTTGCTTATAGCTCACCAAGTACTAATATTTGTTGACTTTTAAGTGCATTAAGTGCCAAACACTGTTGTAGACACATAGACAAAAACTCCTGCCCCACACAGCATACTTTGTAGTGGAAAAATTGAGAATAAAGAAATTGAAATCAGAGGTCGGGGATTTAGCTCAAGTGGCAGAGCGCTTGCCTAGCAAGTGCAAGGTCCTGAGTTCAATCCCCAGCACCACCCCCCCAAAAAAGAAAAGAAATTGAAATCAAGAAGACAAATAAGTGATACATGTACTACATTAGATAATGGAAGCTGGATGGAGGAAAATGATGTCAGGAAGAGGACTAGCACTACTAATAATAGATAGGATTGGCCTCATGGAAAAGTGGCACTCTGGGAAAGCGAGAGAGTGAGCCTTGCAGACTCCCGAGGATGAGATTCCAAGGAGAAGAAAAGGCCAGTGCAGAGGCACCAGGAAGCCTGTCCCATGGCAAGAAAAGCAGGGAAGCACTGGCTGAGGCACAGTTAGCAAAGGTGAAAGTCACCGGCTAGCATGGGCCCTTGCTTTAGTAGAAATGGAAATTAAAAGTAAAGCACAAATTTATAGAGGAAGCTTTAATTGGAATGTTAGATGAAAAATAGGCCAGTCCAGAGTAAGTAACTGGATGGGGCACAGTCTGCTATAGGGGTTCAGACTGGTCCATCCACAGAGGCAAAAGACTGGCTTTCAAGGATTAGCAGGCGGGCTAGGCTCTTACTGATCACTCTCTCTCTCCTGGTGCTGCCGTTCTGCAATCTTCATGACTAAGGGATTGTTTCACTCTCGGGAAAAGACTGTCTCTCCCTGTGGTGGTCTCTGTGACATGGGCCTCCGTCTTTCTAGATTTAGGACAATGGCTGGAGGTTTCCTGGTGTAGTCCAACGAACTCGTAAGCCTCTTCTCTTGGAGTCCTCAGTCTTGAAAGGGAATGATATTGTGTAAATGCAGCTAATCAGCCCTGTCTGTCAGGAGCCAGACAGACGCTTCCCAAATGATCAGCATAACCCTATGCAGAGATGAGCAGAGATCTGACCCGGATTCACAGTAACAAAGGAAACGAAATGAAAGCCAGGTTTTGCCGTGCTTTAAATTACCTATAGAGCATCTATAGGCCCAAGTAGAGTCACGGTTCATAGAAAAGGTGGCCTTTAAGTTCCTGACTATCTCCAAAGAAAACACAAATCATGCTTTTAATGAGTAACAGGAGGTAAGGGCCCAGGACTCTGCCCATTCCCCATCCCAATGGCGGCAAGCAGATCAATATAAAACTTTTTGTTAATCCAGATTGCTTGATAGTAAGAAAGAGTGATTAAAATGTGTATATGATTTGGAAGACATTGAGCAGGACCGAGTGATTGGATAGACAGTGTGAAGGGTGTCAAGGTTGACTGCTAAATTTTACATGAACAACTGGAAGAACGTTGTCTTTCATATATTTTAGGAATTATTGATTGACAACAAATGATCAGTTTACCTTCTGGGAGCTAGACTGTCAAGAAGTTATAAACGAAGCCCCCATTAATCAGTGAAGTAACCAAAGGCCTCTATGTGTGAACTGGAGGGAAGATGACTTCAATCATGTTCTCAGGCTAATAGTGAAGGTATATTTATAAATGTCTTTTTAAAAGTTTTAAAGAAGCCAGATGATAGAATGTTGGTAAAGGGATTTCTCCTTTGCTAACTCAAAATTGTATTTACAATAATTTTATATATACTATGTGAGGTTCTGTATTTTGTATGTTAAATTATCATATCCTTTATTGACATATTTGAATTAAAACACCACTCTGTGGTGCTTTGTTAGTCACATTTCATTAGACCAGATTTCCATAGTAAACAAAAGTGTTCCAGTGCAACATTGATCTTGAAAAGTTCATTGAGTCACCATTCCCCTACTAAGAAAGATCTCAGACTTTCAGCTCCAAATATTTTAAAAATAACTGCTAGGGTCACCAAGGAAGAAGTGCAAACATTTGCAAGCTCTTACAAAAGGGAGTGTACGAGACAACAGAAAAAGATTGTTTTCTCTGCCACTGCCAACATATACAGAAATTTCACTTTCCTGTTCTCTGTCTTGCAAAAAGTAAAAGTACTTGGCCTTAGGATTAGTATAGAACCTCTTAATATTATAGCAGTGTGGACTGTATGAACTCTGATGACATAAAATTGAAGTCAACTGAGGAAGTCATTCAAGGGACTGGTGATAGTGAGACAGGAAGGCAGGGTGAGGCTAAAACAGGCTTTAGGGGAGGCAGGACAAGATCCCAAGACACATGTGCAGAACAGTTCCCAAAGCCCTGCACATGGACTTCTCGTGAGGACTGGAGTAGATTTTCTATAGGACAGCTTAGACCTGATGTCGGCCTGAGGGGTGGGTGATACAAAAAGGACAGACCACACTGAGTTTTTGCCACTGAGTTCTCTTGCATGGTGGCTCACCCTCATGCTGTAGGGTGTACTTCTTTTCCTACTTTTGCTTGGCCCAAATTCACCCTGCAGGGCCTGTTTCTTTTCCTAACTTTAATAAAACTTTGCTACCATTTGTGCTTGTCTTGATCAAATCTTTGCTCAGGGCAGAAAAAACTTAGAAACCATCTCTGGAAGGAGACTCTGACATCCTCAAACCCAATAACAATAGCATTAGACAAATGGGGTGACTAGAAATATGCTCAAGACATGAAAATTATGGGGGGGTGGTTCTTGCTTCTCCAAGGGATGCCCTTATGACACTGGGAGGGAACTGTAAATTTTAAACTTCTGCCTTGTATAACCTCTCTTGCTTTTCTGTTTTGCATTTCATTTATTTATATTCTAGTATTTATTATCTCCTGCTTTATGCCCACTTTAGCTTTAGCATGTTCTTCTGGTCTATATTTTTAATCATCATTATTTTTTAAACTAGATTGCTACTAAAATAAATCTTCCTCTAAGAACTACTTCTGATACAATTTCATAAGTTTCGGTATGCTGTAGATTTGTTTGCATTTATTTCTAAATTCTAAATATTTTCTAATTTACCCTTGTCATATTTTCTTTGCCCAGTAGTTACTTAGGAGACTACTTTTTACTTCCACATTTTAGATAAGTTTTAAAATTTATTTTTATTTTTGATTTTTAAAAATTTATCCTTTTTTAATGTACTGAGACTTATTCTATGACTTAATATATGATCAATATTATATATAGTCCACATACACTTGAGAAGAACGTGTATCTGTTCCTACTGGGAAAGTAATCTATAGATAGCCATTAAATTTATTTTGTTCACCATGTGGTTCAGGGCCTCTGTTTCCTTCTTGATTTTCTAACTGTACAAATTTTTGAAACTATTATTTTTTATTTTATGAAAATTGAAACAATTTCACTAAACACTAAGAGAATAACAATAGTTAATACACTGTATAATGTCTTCAAAGTAGTTATTCAGAGTATAAAACATAAACCAAAAATATTCTTACAAAAAAGAAACAGACGATAACACAAAATTTTCTTTTCAATGATCTAAATTGAACTGTCTACGTCCCTCTACAGTTTTGTTACTTTCTACTTTGTATATTTTGGAGTTCTTTGTTAGGTACTTAGAAGTTTATAACTTTTACACACAGATTAGCACATTTATCTTTATAAAATGACCCTCTTTGTCTCAAATGACAATTTTTTCTTAAATTCTATTTTATATGATATTAGTATGACAATTTTAGCTCTTTTTTGATTCCCTTATGAATGAGAATCTTGTTTTATCTTTTTACTTTGAAACTATTTGTGTTGCTGGAAGTAAATTTTGCCACACCATACAGTGTGATACTGTGATTTTTTTTCATCTAATCCTTGAATCTCTGCCTTCCGACTGGAGTATTTAGTCCATTTATTCTCATTGCTGGTAATGGAAAATTATATATGCCAATTTGCTATTAGTTTTTTTTTTTTTAACCAAGAACATGTATTGGTACATTGTCCATATATTGATCACATTTAACATG
>PVJO010019512.1:0-34089 GCA_004026905.1 Hystrix cristata
AAAAAAGGGGGAGCGAGACTTGTGGATCAATGGAACAGAACAGAGGATGCAAAAACAACTCCAGGCTCCAGGCACACTCAACAACCTTATCTTGGACAAAGGGGCCAAATCCTTTCACTGGAGAACAGACAGCCTCTTTAACAAATGGTGCTGGAAAAACTGGCTTTCCACATGCCAAAGATTAAAACTAGACCCACATTGCTCACCATGTGCTAAATTAAAATCAAAATGGATCAAAGATCTAAATATTAAAACAGAAACAATCCTCTGGAAGACAAAATAGGTAAAACTCTTGGAGACATGAGTGTAGGCAAAGACTTCTTCTGAACAGAACCCCAGTAGCACAAGAAATAATACCAAGAATCAATAAATGAGTTCACATCAGGGCTGGGGATTTAGCTCAGTGGTACAGCATTTGCCTTGCAAGTGCAAGGCCCTGAGTTCCATCCCCAGCACCAAACAAACAAACAAACAAAAAAGAATGGGGATGCGTTGTGTACCAATTCCCCACAATGAATGTAATCATGATTTCCTGCAAATATGTACTGATAAAATTTTTTTAATAATAAAAAAAAAATGTCGAGCTTGGTAGTACATGCCTGTAGTCCTAGCACTTGGAAGGTTGAGGCAGGAGGATCTCCATGAGTTCAAGGCCAGCCTGGGCTACATAGTGAATTCAAGGTCAGCGTGCACTACATAGTAAGGTCCTGTCTCAAAAAAAAACACCAAAAAAATTTTTTTTTAATTTTAAAAAAATCATAACAAATAAATAAAAAGGGCCAGAGGTGGTAGCTCAGTGCAAAAGTCCTGAGTTAAATCCCCAGTGCTGGCCCGGGGTTGGGAGGTAGGAAAGAAGGAAGGAAGGAAGAAAGGCAGGCAGGCATGGAGGGATGGTGGCTCCTCTGAGACAGCCAATGTGTTACTGTCACCCAGTTTTCATGTGGGACGCCTGGTGGCACCGAGGACATTGTTACAATGCAGATTGTCACCACATCCACTGTGAGTACGGCCCTGACCCAGGAGTCAGACAGCCCAGCCTGAGGGCAGCCACCACTCACTATCTGGGTGCCCATGGGAACTTTTCTGGGCCTGTTTCGCTCACCTTTAATTGGGAATAGAGTGTCTACCTTACAACATTATTAATTTGTCCATTAATTCCACAGATATTTGCTGAACACCAACTGTGTGCCAGACATAGAAATATGGGGATGAATCAAATAAAGTTCTGCCACATGTCCTCTTGGAGATGACCTTCTGCTGAGACAGGCTTTAAACAAACATCTACTCTAAACCCATACAGCAGGTGACATCAGAGCCGGCCCCTGAGGGAAGGGAGGGAGCCACCTGTGCAGGGACCTGGAGGCAGGCGATTCCTGAGGTGCCAGTTCCAAGTTCCTAAAACTGGATTGTGCTTGGCGAGCCCTGGGAAAGGCCAGAGAGGCCAGCTGGCTGGGGAAAGAGAGGGCAGGAGGGGAGGTGATGACCAGGCCAGGCCTGGCCTCAGGGGATCAGAACTTCCCCTCTTCAAATTCACTTTGAGACGGATCCTGCGCTGCCTGCCGCTCGCTGGTGGGAAAGACCAGCCTCTGGGACCAGGGCAGGAGCAGGGAGACCAGCCAGAAGGCTACTGCCACCATCCAGGTGAGCCATGAGGAAGCCTGGAACATTCTGATGGGAAATGTGGACTGAAGTGGTGAGATGCTGAATATTTTTCTTTTCAGTACTGGGGATGGAACTCCAGGGCCTCTTGCATCCAAGGCAAGCGCTCTACAACTGAGCTACAACCCCAGCCCATCCTTTTTTATCCTGAGACAGGGTTTTGCTAAGTCACTAAGCTGGCCTTGATCTTTGATCTTTGAGCCTCCTGCCTCAGCCCACTGAGTAGTTGAGATTATAGGTATGGACCACTGTACCCAACCTGCCAGTGTACCTTTTGAAAGCAAAACCAAGCAGGGTTTCTTAACAGGTTGGATATGGGGGCGCACACAAAGGAGAGGACAAAGGACACTACCAAGGTTTTTGGCCAGATGCTTGCTGTAGGAGTAAAACTGCTCTTTTCTGATATGGGAAGGCTGTGGGAGGAGCAGGTTTGAGGGAGAAGATAAAGAGTTCATCTGGGGATGTGTTGAGCTTGAGATACCCGTTAGTTTGGTTTTTTGTTCTCTTTGTGATGTTGGGTATTAAACACAGCACCTTGTGTGTGCTGGGAGAGTGCGGAGCCCCAAACTACACCCCCAAGGCCCTGAACAATTGACAGAGCCCTCGCCTCACACCACACCAGGCCTCTTCCAGTCTGGAAAACGCCAATGTAGGTGTCACCAACGGCTTGTCTTCATCCCGTGTCTAAAGTGAAGGTAATGGTGCTGTCCTCCCCAGGACTGCTAGAAAGTTAAAAAAGAAAATATCAGTGAAGTGACCCCACTAACAAGGCCTGGTATATAGTTTGATTTTTTTTTTTTGATCCCCAGCACCAAAAAAAAAAAAAAAAAGGACTAACCGGAGATCAGAACGAGAGAAGAGAGTCAGGACCTGCCTTCCTGCCTCCACGCCTGATTTTCGTCATTCATAGGGCAACGGCCTCACCCTCAGTCGTGTCTACACAGTCCATCACAGGCTCCCTTTCCTCCTGGATGTTGTAACAGCAAGGGGGTAAATGCTTGCCATCACCGTGCACAGACTTGCTGTTTTAGGGCTTGATTCACGGGGAAGGAGACAAGACACCACTCACAAATATTAATTACTTTTTTTAATAACAATAAAGAAAGTAAGAGAAAAGGAAGAAACTCTAGGAAAATCATACCACCGATCCATCGTTTCTATCACCGGCAATCCGCAGCACAGGAGCAGTTCAAGCAGAGATCTTAACTTTTGCTAGAGAAGCAGCACCACGTGGGACACGAAGAGAAAACAGCAGTCGTGGAGGCGCAACCAACAGCGGCCCCCATCGACGCACAGAGACATCCAGCACCCTCAAGGGCATGAAAGAAGAAATCAGCAGCCATTGTGGGGGCACAACAAAAAAGGGGGACCAGCAGCCCCCGCCACCAGCGCACACAGAAAAATATCATCAGCTACATGAGTGAAAACATCAGCTACACGAGCGAAAGAAATCATCAGCAACCTTGGCAGGCGCGAGAGAGGGAGAGAAGAGAGAGAGTGAAAAAGACAGAGCGAGAGTGAGAGTGCACCTGAGTACTGCACCCATAGTTATCTATGGTCTGACGAAGGAATGTCCCCCTCCAGGAAAAGGGTGACTTTACCTCAGGCATTCACCCTGGGTCTGGCTAGGAGCCGGGATGCCGCCAGAGTGCATATCAAAGTAAATTCTTTGTTGATAGTAAAACTCTTCCTGCAAGGTTAGCCAGACCTTGGAAGAACAGGGTGCACCAGGAAGGTGAGACCTTTATCAGAACACAGGCATTTGAACCAATTCTCAATAACCATATAATGAATGTTACAGATGTCCCCAGGGCAGTGGTGTCAGAAGGATACAACTTTCTCCCCTTCTTGCTCGAGGCCTAGGTGGGAGCCTCGAGGGCCACAGCATCCCCTGCAGTTCTCTTTGCCTCACTCATGACCCGACCAGCAGTCCCTGTTTGAAGCCTCTAGAGCTCCACTTTCCGATATCATAACCACAGGCTATTTCAGCATCATCAGTGTTTTGTTTGTTTGTTTGTTTGTTTGTTTGTTTGTTTTTGGCGCTGGGGATTGGACTCAGAGCTTTGTGCTTGCAGGCAAGCACTCTAACCGCTGAGCTAACTCCCCAGCCCCTCATCAGTTTAAATCTAAGCATCCACAAAAGCAAAAAATGAAATGGTACAGCCAACTGGGAAAACTGTTGGGCCGTTGCTCAAGATGCTAACCTTCAATTTGTCACATAGGAATCCCACTCCTAGGGGGACACCCAAGATAATTGAAAACATGTACATATGCAAAAATGTGTACACAAGTGTCCATAGCTGCATTCTTTATTACTACCACACAGTAGAAACAACCCAACCTGCCAACTGATAAATGGACAAGCGGGATGTACATTCCTACGGTGGACCTTGGTCAGCAGCCAAAAGTACTAAGACGGATGCTGCGGGCACGGGTGAAGCTTGAAGTTTAGGCTAAGCAACAGAACCCAGTCACGCAGGACCATGTATTGTATCATTCTACTTAGATGAAATGTTCAGAAAGGGAAAATCAGCAGGTGTGGTGGCGCACACCTGTAATCCCAGCACTCAGGAGGCTGAGGCAGGAGGATCACCGCAGGTTCAAGACCAGCCTGTGCTACATAGTGCATTCAAGGCCAGCCTGGACTACCCAGTGAGACCCTGTCTCAATTCCCCTCCCCCCAAAAAGAAATGGAAAACCTATAGAAATAGATGTAAATTATTTGTTGCCAGAGGCTGAATAGATTTGGGAAGAAATGGGGTACAGAGGTTTCTTTTCTTTTTTCTTTTTGCAATACTAGGGATTGAACCCAGAGCCTTCACACTGAGCTACATCCCCAGTTTTGTTGTTTTTTTTTTTCTTTTCAATTTTGAGACAAGGTCTTACTAAGTCACTGCATTGCCCAGGCTGGGCTCAGACTTCCAATCCTCCTGTCTCAGCCTCCCATAGTGTGCTAGTGTGCCACCAAGCCCAGATATAAATTGTTATTTAAAAAAAAAAAAAAAAACCAAAAAAAAAAAAAAAAACCCCCCAAAAAAAAACCACAGCTGGGAGTGTAGTTCAGTTGTGGAGTGCATGTTTGGCATGCACGAGGTCCTGGGCTGCATCGTGTCATGTCGTGGATGGCAAATGGCCCAAAGCCTCCTGCCTGGAAGACAGAGGAGGATCGAACCATAGGTGATAGAGCCACGTGCCATTAGGAGGCCTGCTCAGAAGAGGCAGTTGCTGGGGTGTGAGCAGGAGGTTTATCTCCCTCCCCAGCTCCTCTCTTTGCTTTCTGCTTCCTAACTTTAAGCCCAAAAAAACTTGCACTGAAACTCTGAACTGAGTCAAAATAAACCTGTCCCCCTTTGAATTGCAGGTGTCAGGTGTGGTGTCCCAGAGGCGAGGAAGAGACTAAAACAGATCCCTGGTACCACACACATAAAAAAGATGGAAGGCCAAACAGCGATGAAGTTTGTAGATCGGTGTTTACGAGAAAGCTGGAAGTCAATCCCCACAGAAGCACTACAGAGGTCAGAGTAGCTGTCCACAAAGGTGAGACTCAGGGCTGAGGTGTCACTCAGCAGCAGAGCCCCAGCCTAGCATGCAACAGAAGTGAGAGTTGGGGAGGCGCCCGGTTATTCCTATTTCTTTTCTTTTCTTTTCTTTTTGGGTGCTGGGGATCAAACTCAGGGCCTTGCACTTGCTAGGCAAGCGCTCCACCACTGAGCTAAATCCCCAACCCCCTCAGTTTTTCCTATTTCATGCTATTTGAATTTTTTTTTTAACTATTGCATTGTTATTTTAGTTATAAAATTAAAAATAAAAACTTTAAAAGGTGTTTGCTACTAAAGCCAAGCTCAAAAAGTCTGTTTTGAGCCAGGCATGGTGGCGCACGCCCATAGTCCCAGCACTCAGGAGGCTGAAGCAGGAGGACTGCCATGAGTTCAAGGCCAGCCTGAACTACATAGTGAGACCCTGTCTCAAAAATAACCCCCTCCAAAAAAAATCTGTTTTAAGAAGGAAATTTTTATTATTTGCCTGATTTGGGAGACGTGTGTACTCAGGACAGTGATTTTCATTTAAACAACCTAATATGGGTCCGAGATCCACCTTATTCCCACTGAGGCACAAAAACAACACTCCTTGAGCCTGAGGTGGGCCACCTTCATCTTCCCGAGGCAAGGAATGAGGAGGTCTGTGGAGGAGTCTGGACTCAGTGTTCTGGGCAGAGGAAGAAACTAAGCTGAAGAGGGAGACAGAGAGGCCCCCTCCCTTCCACGCTGGGGCTGGCACCCGGGATGAGGAAGAAAAGGCGGGAAACAGGCTGGGTTCCATGCTCACAGCTTTTGGGGCAGGAAGACCCCTCATAACCCAATTCTCAATTTGTCCTGGACCCTTGGGCCTCCATTCTCCATCTCCTCTCTTGGCTGTCATCTATGTGCTGAGATTGGGGGCCTGGCCTCTGTCTCACAGCTGTCTGCCACCCCAATCACTTTCTAGGCCCCTTCCAACAAGGGGCACCTACCCTGTGCCTGGCATGGTACTTTGTGCTGGGAATTTATAACTTTCCCTTGATTCCCAGTCCCCATGAAGCACACTGCAGCCATCGACAGGGTGATGAAGTGGGAAGCTTCCTGTCCCAGCACTATGGGAGGCTGAGGCAGGAAGATCCCAAGTTCAAGGCCAGTGTGGGCATCTTAACAACTTAACAAGACTTTGTCTCAAAATAAAAAATAAAATAAAAAGGGCTGGGGATGTAGCTCAGTGGGTTCAATCCCCAGTACCATATAAATAAATAAATGTCTTCCTGGAGAAAAAGATGCCTGTGCTGGCACCTGAAGGATGAATAGTAGCAAGAGAGAACAGAACTCCATGAGGAGGGAAGTGCTGGGGCAAAGGCCTAGGGCAGCCAAGAGCCTGTGAGGAGAAGTTGCTGGTCGGTGCTCAGTGAGGCTGCAGCATAGGGTGCTGCCAAGACAGACATGGAAACGCAGGCCTGCAGGCCCACGGTAGGAAAGGAGGCCGTAACTACACTTTCCACCCCATCACACCCATGGGAGAGCTCGCGAAGCCCAGGATCTCGGGGACACCCCACAGAGGGCAAGCTGCTACATACAAGTACGGCAGCCTCAGCTGTGAAATTACTGAAATAGCCTGTTGATTGCTGCTCTTGGTAAAGAGCTGCTGGCGCAAGCAACCGCTCCAGTGTCCCCCACCCAAGTCACTCTGGCCACTCCTTCAGGAAGCTCCACACGCTCCACCTGTGTAGCGCTAGTACTGTCCCCCGGGGTTATCATGAGGATCCACAGTATATAAAATTCAGCCCGATTAGCAGGGTGAGGTGGTGCATGGCTATAATCCCAGCATTTGGGAGGCTGAGGCAGGAGAATCACTGAGAGTTCCAAGCCAGCGTGGGCTACCAGCCTGAACTACACAGCGAGACTCTGTCTCAAAAAACAAAACACAACAAAAAGTTTAGCCTGGTGTGTAAATGCATATGACTAATGCTTAATGCTTAATGTAAATGCATATTACTAATGCTTAATGCTTAGTGCATATTAGCGGGACTGGGGATTTTGCTCAGTGGTTAGAGTATTTGCCTAGCAAGCACAAGGCCCTGAGATCGAGTTCGATCCCCGGCACCCAAAAAAAATGAAGGTTACATATTAGTATTACTAAGGCAGTTTCAGAACGATGAGATCAGCGCCCACTCCCCAGAAGACGGTGTCCAGCGATCCCCAGGTCGCTGTCAAACCTCCGCTCTCTGGCTCACACTGCTAGAGGCCCCAGGGACATAGGGAATAGTGCCACCGGCTGGCCTCCGCGGGAACTTCAGGGACCGCAGTGGGAGGTCACAGGCGTCACCGCCCCTGACCCTGGAGCGCCGGCGGGCCGAACCCAGGGGGCGGGGCGGGGAGCACAGTGTAAGCAAAGGCCTCCGTGCAGCTTCCAACCAGAAGGGAATAAGGGGAGCCAGATATACGCCCCTATGGGAAACAAGTGCCCTTCAGACACTGGAAGCAGGCAATGCAGGGCAGTGAGCCCCGCCGGGCGCCTCCCAGCTCACTGCCTCACGGGCTAAATTATCCAAGCTGGGCTCGAATTTGGAATCCTACTTCCCCAACCTCCCAGAGTGCAGAGATTACAGGCATGTGCCACCACACCTAAGTAATATTTTTTAAGAATTTTTTTTTTAAACTGGCAAATGCTAAGTGTGGCAGCACACGCCTGTAATCCTGGCACTTGGGAGGCCAAGGCAAGAGGATCACCACAAGTTTGAAGCCAACCTGGGATACACAGTGAGTTCAAAGCCAACCTGAACTACACAGCAAGACCCTGTATCAAAAAAGGGGATGGGGGGCTTAGGGGATTTAGCTCAAGTGATAGAGCACTTCCCTAGCAAGCACAAGGCTCTGAGTTCGATCCCCAACACCCCCCCCAAAAAAACCTAAGTACTGAGTGGAAGTAGCAGACACAAAGGACCATACATTGTATGGTTCCACCTGTCTAAAGTGACCAGAATAAGCAAAGGAAGTAGATAGTGATTGCCAGGGTTAGAGGGTGAGGAGGGCAAGAATGGAAAGAACTACCTGTGGGGCAGGTTTCCTTTATGATACAAAATAAAATTCTAAATTTAAACTGTAGTGAAAATTATACAACCTTGTGAATATACTAAAAGCCACTGGAGTGTGCACTTTAAACTGACTCTTTTAGCTTAATAAAGCAAGTCACGTTGGCCTGGGGATATAGGTCAATGGCAGTATTTGCCTAGTATGTGTGAGGCCCTGCACTACACACACCGTACAGTATACACACACACACGCACGTGCACAAGTGAAAAAAGAAAAAAATAATGACCTTGTTAAGTCTATTCATTGTGGCAAACATACCACCTTCTTTTCATACTATTGTTAACAGTAAGGGAAAAAATTCTGGAGTACTGTGACTTTCCTATAAAACTAGAAAACTATTCTAAACCATAAAAAGCTTACTCAAACTGGGCACAGAAGCACATGCATAGTCTCAGCCACTCAGGAGGCTGAGGCAGAAAGATCACTTGAGTTCAAGAACATCTGGAGCAACACAGCAAGACCCCATCTCAGAGGGAGAAAAAAGCTTACTCAAAATTATGTAGTTTTATATATTAACTTATATTAGCTGTATCTGATATATAAACAAAAAAGCAGAGTATGCTCACTTTGTTTTCAGATGTGCTATGAAGACCGCCATGGCAAAAGACAAGAGGTTGTCATGATGCTAAGTGGCGAGGGGGTGCAAACAGGGCTGTGGCCGCAGGAAGACAGGATTCCCTGGAGGGTCTGCAGGGGCAGAGGCATTCAGCTGGCCGGGTGCGTGTTCACTGCTTACTGGAGCTGTATAAAATGATCACAAACTCAGAGGCTCAAAACAACACAAATTTATTATCTCCCAGTTCTCAAGGTCAGAAGTCCAAAATGGTTTCACTGGGCCGGCATCATGTTTGTGGGGCTTCTGGGGAAGAATCCATTTCCTGCCTTTCCCAGCTTCTTCAGGCCACCTACACCCCTTGGCACATGGTTGTCTTCCATCCTCACAGCTGGCAGCATGAAGCCCTTCCCTCTCAGATTACATGAGCCCACCTCAGTCATCCAGGGCAATCTCCCTCTTTCAAACTTCTTAACTTTATCACAACTGCAAGGGCCTCTTCACCACAAGTTTCACAGGTTCTGGGGTTCAGGACGGGATACCGTTGAGGGCATTGCCCTGCCCACCTGAAGGTTATCAGCCATAGGGTGCACTCAGGAGGAAACTGTGAGGGGAAGGTGAGGTCAGCTTTGGGAAGGTCAACTGAGATGCCTGTGGGAAGAACTGCCCACAGCTTCCATCCACTTGCTAAATACTAAGCACCTCCTGAGAGACAGTCATTGGGGCTACAAGGTGAAAACTGTATTTTACTAATCTAGAGACCTGCTTTTCGCTTCTGAGCATTTCAGAAATCAAGTGCACCTTTTAATCTATGACATCTTTTTTTGGCAGGGGGTGCTAGGGATCGAACTCAGGGCCTTGCACTTGCTAGGCAAGCGCTCTACCACTGAGCTAAATCCCCAGTCCCTCTATGACATCTTAACAACTATAACTGGCAGGATTTTTCTCTGCTAGTGACACAGAAATCAGGCATCTTACCACTGATGGCTTCTGGGAGTCACTGAAGTTCTGGCATGGGCTGGCACTAGAGTGGGCCTCGTCATAATACAAATCAGAGGCCGCACAAGAGCATCAGGAAACCCCACCAGCCTGGCCTCATCCTTCCTAGTTCCCAGCTTGGCTCCCAGGTGCTCAGATCCCCTACAACTAATGGACTCACCAGAGCCACACAGGCACTCAGCTCTCCTTTCCTGGAGCACCCAGAAACTGGCCCCTCTCTCCAGATGTGTCTCAGTCACAGGAGTCAGGCCCAGGGATTCTCAGCCAGCTGCACAATAGCATCACCCCCGCTCCAGGCCATTCGGTCAGCATCCTGAAGGGTTCACAGCGCCCCAAGAGGTTCCCATGGGCAGGCAGGGTGGAAAAGCACAACCCCTCTAACTTGGTGTAAGATGAGGCATAAGGCAGTGCTGGTGAAGGATAGAGGAGGTTAAGTTCAAGCTGTGGATTTACACGTTTGCTCCCACACCCTCCTCCATCTGACTCAGAATTCCTGAAGTGGATCAGTCCAGTTATCTGTTTTCTTAAGGCACTAGTCTTGTGCCAGACACACGAGAGCCCAAGAAATGTAAGCTGCAGAGCCTCAAAGAGCAAACAGAAAAGGCTTTATGCCAAAAAAGGACTGGGAAAGGAGCCCACTGGGCCTGGGCCAGCCTTCTGGCCCACTGTGTGACCTCCAGTCAGTCCCCCTCTGTGCCTGTACAGAGCAGAGCTGGCCCACATGGCCTTGAAGGGACCTTCAAGTGCCAACACCGAGTTTGTACTTCACTTTGGGGCCATGGGAACTGGTGCACAGGATAGGACAGGAACCAGATCAGGAAGATACCAGCTCTCAGACTCCATAGGACTCTGGATGATCTTGGCCCACCCATCCCTGCTCACCTTCAACAACGTCCCAACGTCTCCAGATGTCTTGGCCCTTCCTAACATAAAATCTCCACTTGTGAGGCTCAATACCCCAGGGACTACAAGAACAGAGAATCTGAGATCCTAAAAGTCAAAGACCTAAGAAGAGCAGAACAAGAACATCCAGAGAAGACTGAAGAGCGCAAGTGAAGGGATTTTTACACAACTACCAGCATCCAGGTAGAAGGGCCACAGGACACACAACAGGCCCTGGCTATGCCAAGGGTAGAAAACCAAGGTGAAGCAGTCCAAGACACCAGAGAGAACTCCCACGAAGGAACTTCATGGCAGCAAACAGTCAAGGCCTGAGGCAAGCCCAAAGGGGCTGTGGAGCAGGTCCCTCGCTTCTGGCCACCAGCAGAACCAAAGCCCTAATGTATACCCAGATTTTTATTGGGAAAAGGGAAACTGACTGAAAAGAGGCCTCCAACTGAAAAGTGGCCTGAGGCAGCTGGGGCCTTCCCCACCAAGTCCGGGAAAGTAGGGGCTGCCAAAGTGGGCACACAGCAGGATCAGGTGTAGAGGTCAAAGTCAATGCGTTTGGAGTTGTAGAATTGACCACCAGGAGGGTCCAGCTTCCGGCAATAAACACCATCTGGGAAGTAGCCTTCACTCACCCAGGTCTGCAGGAAGAGAGGGCATAACTAAGAAGGATGACAGCAGACAGGGAAGGAAGGGACAAAGCAGAAGGAAGCAGAAAGGGGCTTACCTGCATTTGGGCGCTGGTGAAGGGCCCATACAGCTCAGCATCCCCTGTGTTCTCCCACTTATATTCCCACATCACATCCACCAGACCATCTTCTGGTGACTCTGCTTCTAAAATAACAAGCAAAGCCATTTGGACCTCAAGTGCCCTGCCTCCTTCCCACAATGCCCCTCCTCTGGCCTCCAAGCTCACCTCCTCTCTGGGCAGGGGTTGGGGTCTCCAGCTCTCCCTCTGCTACTTCCTCAGCAAACATGTCCAGGGAGGGTGGAGGTGTGGGATCACGGGGTCCCTGGGTTCGGCAGCCCAAACCCTTCAGCCGCATAGCCAACCGTTCCCTTGTTTCCTGGTACACACCAAGGTTGCCTCGGGCCACCATCTGATCAGCCAACCCAGAGAGCCGGTCTAGGCGTTGGGGGGAACTGGGCCGCCGAGGCCCCTTGCTACCCTCTTTGCCTCCTCCTCGGGCCCCCAGACGCCTCAGTGCTCCAGCTACTGTCTCTCTCGGCAACAGCAGCTCCAAAAGTCCCTCTAGGAGGGCTTGAGCACTCATTGGTGTCTGGCCCAAGCTGTCCTCCTCCTCCTCCTCTGAAGCCTGACGCTGATCAGGTGGCCTCTCCTTGATCTTGACCTGTAATAAGAGGATAGGAGAATTACTTCCTTCCAACTGGCACAAGGCCCAGCACTTGTCACCCCCAGGCCTCAGCCATGCCAGCCCCAGGCCATACCCAGTCAATGTTGTCCAACCAGCTGTCTCGGATCTGAGCATCCCGGTTCAGGAAGTAGTTGCCATCAGCATCAAAGTGGCCTTCCTCCATCTCTTCCTGAAGGTTGAAGGGTGTAATTCGCACACCCCCCTCACTGGGAAGTGTGGCTGCTTCTTGACCTACAAAGACATGGTTTTCCCACTTGGCATGCAAAAAGAGACAGGAGCTTCCCTTGTGCCACACCTCAAGAGCCCCTACTTGTCTTTCCAGCAGAACAATGCTTGAGTGTAGCTCACCTTCTACATCCTCTGAGGCCAGGATGTCATATTTGCTGGATCCTTCCTCATCATCATCATCTTCCTCATCACTGTCCAAAGAGTGTTTGCCTTTGAAGCGGCTCCCAGGACCCCCCGCCACAGGGTCCACCAGCTATGCACAGAAACCAGAACATAAGAAACGCAGATTACTTGGTACTTCTCAAAATACTGTAGCACATAAGAATGCAGATTACCTGGTACTTCCCAAACTACAAATCTTCCAAACCCATTCCTCAGGAAAATAAATAAATAAATAAATACTTTCTTTCCCCTTCCCCCTCTTTAAGCATCTAGGTCCTTTCCCCTCACTCATCCCCCAAATGCAGGAGTCTACTCTCACCTTCTTCTTGGGGACATTGACTTCTTCCTCATCATCCTCATCTCCCACACCTTGGAAGGTCACTTTCCTCTTTGGCATGCTTGGACAGAGGAGCCTTCCTCAAGCTGAGTCCAGGAAAATTATGCAGAGTAAGGAAACTGGGAGGGAAGGGGACTCATGAGAGACTCCGCTGGCCCAACAAAAATTTTTCCTGGTATGTGTCAGGTTCAGTAGGGAGGGGAAAGAGCACAGGGGTTGAAAGGGCTGCTGGCCACCTGGACCCCCTCTGCGCTGAGTCTGGCACCTGAGAGTTAATGAAGTGAGGATAGAGGGGTGGATGCGCGAAGGACTCCCCCGTGGGCACCCACCCTGGACGAAAAGCTCCCCCACGTGATCACCCCCATACGCGCCTCGAGCGACACGGCTCTGCTGGCTCACACTCTCTCCCCTTCCCCCAGCACCCTCAGAGCCCGCAGGCCTGGGCGGTTTCCAGGACCTGGCGCCCTAGCCTCGCCGCTCCTCCCCGCGCCAAAACCATAATTCAAAGTGGTGACGCCCCTCCCCCAACTGTCCTGGGCTTTGTGTACAAATTAGAGGGGCAGCGGGGCCACAGGGATCTGAGCACTGCCACCAGCGCGCGCTCACCTGGAGATCCAGGGAGAGGCGGGGAAGAAAAGAAAAGATGCTTTCGCCAGGGCTACATCCGGGGCATTCGTCCGCCATCACCCGGAAGAACACTACGAAGGAGCTAGGGAGGCCGGAAGAAGACCGCGGAAGGCGCCAGGGAAGCCGGAAGTGGCTTCACTCCTGCCAGAGGAGTAACTGAGAGAACGGGCGGAAGTATGCGTGAACAAGTGAAGACACCCACCCTCTCCTTGGCCAGAAGTGACGTAAGACGCGTGGGGCTACAAAGATCAGAAGAGTGGCGTATGAAGGCGTGGACCCTGATTGAGCGCGAGACGGCCGGTTGCAGTTATGTTCTCTCCTACTACAATAAAGACTCTGGAGGAAATTGGGAGCGCACTGTACTTAAAGGGGTGCTTAGGGTCGGGATGGAAGGGCAGAATCCGTACAGGGCCTGTGGTTTTCCTGCTGGCTTTACAGGCAGAGTTCGAGTCGCCCTTCCCCCAGGATTGGCCAAGGTCTCCGAGCCACTCAGCATTTCATTAGAAATCCTACCGTCCTGCTCCACTTGTCAAGTAGCCAGCACTCTACTAGTTCGAGATGTTAATCCCTGCTTTCCTGATGGCCTGCCTCGGCAGCTAGGGCACTTTCCGAAACTAGCTCCCTTTAGGACCCAGGGGAGGTCGTTTGCCCCACGCCTATTCCTTGACTAGTTCCTGTTTTTTGAGGCCGGAGAGCCACCACTGAAGAGGTGGCATTGGCACCGGCGCCCGGTACCCAGACCAGAAACCCCTTACACCCTGTATTCAGGTAGGCCTGTAAGAGGCAACGGTGCCTCTCGAACTATAACTGCAGGTTGATGCCCACTACTTTAGCAAACGGGACCCAGGGTCCCCTGCCCAGGTGATGGAATCTGGCCCAAGCAGAGGTGGGAGGGATCGTTCCGGGTTGGAACTCAACCAGTAGTTCTTGAGGACACTCGAAGCCTGAATTCCCCTCGGCCAAGACTGCCCAGATGGATGCTGAAGAAGCTATGAGGGTAGCAGGGGAGTTACCCCACCCCAACTCCCAACCAGATGGACCGCTTCTCTCCCCCACAGGCTTTCTTCCCATATTGAACCACCATGAAATTGCATCAAAAATCAGTGCTCAGTTTCTTTCATGGGTACAGAACACGGGCGCCAGACCAAGAGGGCATCTTGCTAAAGAAGGGGGCCCGAAACACCAGCTACCAGCGCCGTTGGTTCATCCTTCGAGGAAACCTTCTTTTTTACCTGGAACACCAGGCAGACCACATCCCCCTGGGCGTCATTCTGTTGGAGAACTGCCAAGTGGAGCCTCGCAGTAAGGACACAGAACCCTATGCCTTTACCATCCTGACCCCTGGGGTGGCGGGCACCAGTGGGCGGGCCTACAAGCTTGCGGCAGAAAACCAGGAAGAGCTGAGGGCTTGGCTGTGTGCACTGGCTGGGGTGAGCTGGAGGCGGCTGGCTGTGCTGCTGCGCCCCCTGGAAGCCCAGTACCGGAAGCTGTGCCGAGTGGCTGGCCAAGAGCCCAGCTCACCCCCAGAGGGCAGTGGCTTTCTACCCATTCTCAGTCCCACCTCCAGCTTCCAAGAGTTGCATGAGCGTTTTGGAAAGGAGATCCGGGCGCTGCTGGCATTGAATAAAGGGCTCCAAGGGGCCAGTGACAATGGAGGCAGCAGATCCCAGGCAAAGATGGAATAAGAACTCAACCACTGATTGTTGATGAATGACTGAGAGATGGACCGGCCAGGCATGGTGGCACACACCTGTATTCCTGGCATTCAGGAACCTGAGGTAGGTGGATCAAGAGTTCGAGGTCAGCCAGAAGTACATGGAATTCAAGGCCAGCCTGAGCTACATAGGAAGAGTGCATCTCTCTCTCTCTCCCTCCTCCACACACACACACACACAAACACACAAAGGGGAGAGATGGACCAAGGACTGAGATCATCTACCTGCCACAATCATCAGACTGCTTTAATAGAGACCCACCAGGTCCTGGCTCTCTTCCTTCCTAGCTCTTACTCCCAAACCCCTTCTCATCAAATAACAAGGCAGGAGACAGGCCCAGGTACAACAGCAGGTTCTTTTTCCGGTTCCTCGAAGCGCCGCACAGGATGGGGGCTGAGACAGAAGAGAATGTAAACATTGGGTTCCATCCCCTGGAGTTCAAGAGAAGACCCCTTACTCAGAGAGGGGCTTGAAGGTTGGAAGGGAACAAAATGAAAGGTAGGGATCCTGATGAGACAAAGCAGAGTAGGCCTGAGAATACAAAGCAAGATGGATGAGGAAGGAGACCAGGAAGAGGATGGGAGAGGGAAGTGGGGCACATTTCCTATTTCAGTGCATGTCCCCTTAAATAAATTGGAGTGCAGGAACACTGGAAGGAGAACCAAAAGACAGAGTGAGCACCCCCACCATGGGCAGGCCTGGTCCTCTGTACATAATTACAACACAGAGATGTCCAGAAGTAGAGCGAGGAAAGCCTTGGCCCTTGGAGAGGAAGGGGTGGGGGAGACCAAGAAGGGCCAAAGAAGGGAACAGGAACCAAGGTCCACCTGTGGATAAGGGGCGCCACTGGAGTGTAAGAATCTGCAAACTGCCCATTGCCAAGAGTCACCTGGTGACAAGAGGCCAATCAGGACAGCACCTGGGAGGGGACCCCAGTGGGAATTGGCAGGAGTAACAGAGACCCCAGCTGGGCCTAACTGGAGACAAGAGGCTCCAGACTCAGTCACAGCTGCCCCATGCACTGTGGCTGTCCTGGCTGTGTAGGGAACAGCAGCTGGCAAGGAGATGGGGAATCAAGCCACTTTCCTCAGAAAGAGGGACAGCCTGACGGGAGCACCTGGGCCAGGCCTGCTCTTGTCTGAGGGAAAAGAGGAGGCCATGCAGTCCAGGCCCAGGCAGAGGTCAGAAATAAGCGTTCTGCCGGGCCTCAGCTGCTGAAGATCTATCCCCACCATCATGGGATACTGGAGGCCCATCTGCCTTTCGACGCAGTGAAAGCTTCCGGCCTTGGCCCTTCTTCTCCTGTTTCTGCCGTTCCTTCTCCTGCTTCTGTCGCTCCTTCTCTTGCTTCTGTTGTTCTTTCTCTTGCTCTTTTTCCCACTTCTGCCGTTCTTTTTCCTGCCTCTCTCGCTCTTTCTCCTGTTTCTGCCGCTCCTTCTCCCGCTCTTTCTCCTGTTTCTGCCGCTCCTTCTCCTGCCGCCGGGTCTCCTTGCTGGAACCCAGAGGGGTGCTGTTGCCAGTAGGCGAGGGCAGGGATGGGTGCAGTCCCTCGGCAACGACCACAGGCCCTGGAGCAGGCCCACCACTGGCTCTGCGGGCAGGAGGGGGTGGGGAGGGGGCCCCTCCAGCTGCCCGGGAACCTCGGCTTTTAAGGCCAGGGAGGCTGAGGAGGCTGGAGGAGGGGCCAAGGGGTGGCTGCTGCCGCCGTCGCTCCTCATGGATGGCCCGGGAGCCATGTAGTCGCCGTGAGGGCCGATACTGTAGTTCTCCCCGGGTTTCCCGCCACTTCTTCAGCTGGGCTGCATTCTCCCGCTCAATCAGGGCTTCTGTCACTGGAAGGTTGGTTACCTAGACAGAGAAGAAATAGGTACCAGAAAGAAGAGCATGGGCATGGGCTGAAGCAGGTCGGATGGCCCAAGGCCTACCTCATGTACCAAGAAGTCCTCCTGCATGCACTGTTGGGGCAGATTGCGCAGCTGCTCCATGGTTTCATACATGCCTTGGCAGGAACGCAGCTTCTCCACCGACCCCAGTGTGTGTCGCAGCAAGACCAGAGCCACCCGGAAGATGATCTTAACACCTGCAAGATTGGAAAGTGAGGGTTGGGGATTTAGCTCAGTGGTAGAGTGCTTGCCTAGCAAACACAAGGCCCCGAGTTCAATCCCCAGCACCTCCGACTAGAGACAAAAAGATTGGAAAGGAGAGCATGGGGGGAATCAAACCTGAGAACCTAAGCCCATCCCAGTTATATGGAAACCACAGCCCCTGTTCCCATCGCCTGCCAGTCTTACAGATGAGGAAACTGAGGCCTCAGAAGAGGAGTTACTATGGGTTTCAGGTTCCTGGGAGGGACAGGAGGATCTAGGCTGGTGGCCGAACTAAGACCAGGCCTGTTTTTCCAGCCTGTAGGCTGCTTACAGTGAAGTTCTAGCCCAAGAAATACATTTTGTCCATGGGCCACCAAGGACACCCCCCGCCTTGTGACCCAGAAATACCTTCACAGAAAAACATGTCCCAGACACGAAGCACCGAGGCCCAAGGCAGGGTGCGGGCAAAGATGCACATGAACCATTCTGTCATATAGAGCACAGGGTCGATGCGCTGCCGCCGCAGATGCCGATGTGCCAGCGGGGAAGCCCGGCGCAAGAGTGCAAAAAAGATTTCTCCATCCAGCTGAATGGCCTCCTGGAGGTGGGAAGAGCCATGAGAAGACGGTCTGGGCCTACTGTGGCCCGCTTGGAGTAGAATCAGCCCTCGCAGGGGATCCTCACCTCTATGGAGAAAGGCCCAGAAGGGCCAGGGTGGGGTGGGGCAAGTATTCCCTCACAGCCTTAAGGAAAAGTCACAGCCCCAGTGCACCCAAGCCTCCAGACACTCACCAGCCCTGCACTGTAGTAACCTGGAAGGTACTTGTCACAGATCTGTACCAGGCACCAAAAGGCTTGCTGAGAAGGGCAAGAACAAGGAGAGGGTGGGGCCTCAGAAGCAGGAAGTAGGCAGCTCCCCCATCACCACTGTAGGTCAAGATCCCCAAACCTCCTCACCCAACCAGGACCATGTATGCTGACCTCAGCGGGCATGTGCATAAGCAGCACTGCAGCCACAGGGGCCTGGGCCTGGCAGTAGCCCTCATCAGGCCGGTATATGGTGTAGGCCTTCAGGATGCGGTACAGGTCCTGTTGCCTGTGGAATTACGGAAATGGTAAATGTGGGACTTGGGATCGCTTTGCCTCAAATCAAATCTGCCCCCACCAAGCCCAGCCTGGACCTCACCTACATCCAGTTCCAAATTAACCACTGAGTTTTACAACCACATGCCTCCATCTATCTTCACAAGCTTAAACCAAAGGTTCAGCAGACAATCAAAGCATCACAGGCCCTAGCCTCACACCCATTCCCTAGCACAGGCCACACCCTTTCCCACCTTCATATGCCACTATCCCATAAACATTCAAGGTCATTTTCTCCAGGGAACTTTCACCATCTTCAGAAGCAGCTTTCCTCTAACACTGTCTGAATATTTTTATCAACCCAGAGCAGCAGCTCTCCAGGGCAGGGCCTGCCTTATCTATCTCACTGGATTTCATCAGCTCTGACCGCCATTTCCAGTGAGTCCTAGATCATGGTGCAGGCTTGGAAGCCAGTTACACCTCAGACCTTTGTCTTGGCATCCAATCTCGGCCCTAGACCTGCTCTTCTTCCCTATTACTGCCTCATCATATGTGGGACTTCCATCCACTCAATCTCCCATCAGAAAAAGAGTCTCCCTCATTCCCTGGGGCTAATCATGTCTGTTCTCTGTCTCCACATCCACAACCACTTCCAGCTCTGACTTCCATCTCTTGCCCAGAAAAACATAACTGCCCAGATCCTCTGCCTGCCTCCAGTCTCACATATATTCTTAACACTGCCTGTAATAATTTTGCTCCAAATCCAGTCAGTCAAGTGTGTTCATTTGTGTCTTTATCTGCATATCATTCCTACTATTATTTATGTAATATTTTGTCTCCACTTTGCAAAGGCATCCTTGAAATGACAGGTTTGATACGCTGGTTATTTTACATAGTACATATTAAAATAAACACGTAACTTCCACAAGCTCCCACACTACATCCACCTACCTGCCTGCATCTGTGTCCCTGCCTTCTCTCCTGTTGCTAGCGGTGAACTGTCTGTGATACTGACAAAGTTGAATTCTGAATCCCACACCCACTCACCAACACAGGTCAGCAATTCAGCAATCCTGTCATCTTTTCTGCTTCATCAATTTTTCTCTCCCCCATCAGCACACTGACAACATGCTGTTATCTCGTTTAAAAAAAAGTCCCTTGACCCCACTCTCCCCTCCAAGTAGCACACTGTTTTCTTTTCCTTACCTAGTCAGTAAAACAACTTGAGTATATACTTGCTGTTTTAAATATCCTTGCCCCTATTCTCTAGGCAGGCTTTCATCCAGCACTCCTGGCAAAACTGTTTTTTCTTTTTTTGGGGGGGGGGCTGGGGGTACTGGGGATCGAACTTAGGGCTTGCTAGGCAAGCGCTCTACCACCTGAGCTAAATCCCCAGACTCAATTCACTAATGCCCTCCAGTGAATCCAGAGGTCAGATTGCAGGCTTGCCTCACCTGACTGTTCAGCTGCATTTCCCACCACTGACCCTTGAAACCCTTCACTTCCAGGAACCACATTCTCCTGGTCTTTTTGCTACCTCTCTAGGGTCCCATTCCAATCTCCCTTATCATTTCAGCTTCCCATTCTCAAAGCATTGGAGGTCCAGGGCTCAATTCTTGGATATCTTCCTTTTGTATCTACACCTGCTGTCTTGGGGCTCTCATCTAGTACCATGAGTGACAGTCCCTCCATAAGCTGCTACTCTTTCAATTTCCAATTCATTGCCAGTTTAAACATCTGCCCTGAAATTCAGATTTGTATATATTGTACCCCCCACATCTGAGCATCCAAAAAACAATTTAAACTTTTTTTCTTTGTGTGTGTGTGTGTGTGTGTGTGTGTGTGTCTGTGTGTGTGTGTGAGAGAGAGAGAGACAGGTCTATGTAGTCCAGGCTGGCCTCTAATTTATGGTACTCTTCCTGCCTCAGCCTCCCTAGTGCTGGGATTACAGGGATGTGCTACTGTGCCCAGTGTTAAACTTAAAGACTCAAGACTGAGCCCTTGCTATGCCCCCAGGTCTACCTTTCTCCTAGTCTTCCCCATCCACATCAGTAAATAGCAGTTCCATTCTTCTAGTTTCTCAGATCAAAAAACTTGAGTAACCCCTAACTCTCTCTTCTCTCTCATGTCCCATCTAATCCACTAGCATATCCTTTTGATTTTACCTTTAAAAGAGATCCAGAATCTAACTACTTCTCCTCAGGGTTTGGGGATTTACCTCAATGGCAGAGCACTTGACTAGCAAGTGTAACGCCCCGAGTTCAATTCCCAGATCAATCAATCAATCAATCAATGGGCTGGGAATGTAGCTCACCAAGCAACCTGTGTTCAGCCCCCAGCACTAACTACTTCTCATACTTCCACTACTACACCATCCTATCTATCATTATCTCTCCTGGATTTTAGTCTGCCCTTGTCTCCCTATAGCCTGTTTTAACACCAGCCAGAATAGCCCCCTTGAGACATTAAATCAAGCCACACATGATGGTGCATGCCTATAATCCCAGCACTCTGAGAGGCTGAGGCAAGAAGATCACAAATTTGAACCTAGTTCAGTGAAGGCCCTGAGTCCAATCCCCAATACCACAGGGGAAACACACATGAACATGAACGCACACACATATACACACAAAGTCAAGATCTGGTCACTTAAGCTGGGGATTTAGCTCAGTGGTTAGAGTACCTGCCTCGCAAGCGCAAGGCCCTGAGTTCGATCCCCAGCACCAAAAAAACCAAAACAAACAAATAAAAAAAAACACAAAAAAACAACAAGAACAAAAAAAGATCTGGTCACTTATAACCCATCCTATTCCCACTCACATTCTCTATTCTCCTTTCTTGTTTTAAAGTCCTGTTTAATACTTACCAATATTTCACATACAACATACTTTCCTTCTTTATCTGATATATTACCTGTCTTCATTGAACTATATAAACTCCATGAGGATAAGAGTTTGTCTTTGTTCACTACTGACATCTATGACTAGAACAATGCCTGACAGACAGCAGGAACTCAATAAATAGCTGTTAAAAAATGAACTTATCACTCGGAAGGAGGATCACAAGTTTAACACCAGCCTGGGCAATTTACCAAGACCTTGTCTCAAAATAAATAATAAATAAAAAGGGCTGGGCATGTAGCTCAGTGGTGGTAGAGCACTTGCCTAGCAGGTGTGAGGCCTGGGTTCAGTTCCTCGCACTGAAGAGAGAAAAAGGTCCACCTGAAAACTAAGATTATCTTGCATACTACTGAAGAATGGTACACAGAGCACAACTCGAGGAAACTTAGCCACAGAACAAAACTCCAAGTGCTTTGGCACAGCATAAGAGCTTGGTTCCTGGTATTCTGGCCCTAAACTTCCTTTCTAGCTTCAGCTCTACCCAATATCACTGCCCAGACACCACTGACATAACCCCCCCAGGCAGGAAAACCCTGCCCAGCTCCTATCTACCCTTCAAACACCAGCTAAATGAAATGCATTATCTTCTATGAACCTTTGATGTGCCCACACACACAGGCACAAAACCAGATTCAAGTCTCCCTCCCAGAACGCTCAATCCATTAAAGATGACCCTTCTGTCGGGCATGGTAGTGCACACCTGTAACGTCAGCACTTGGGAGGCTGAGGCAGGAGGATTGCTCTAGTTCAAGGCTAGCCTGAGCTACATAGTGATTTCAAGGCAAGCCTGAACTACGCAGCAAGACTCCCTCTGAAAAAACCGAAAGAAAAAAAAAAAAATCACTCTCTACAGGTCCTGGAGAGCAAGAACTGCTTTCAAACCAGCCTTGTATCTACCTGGAACCTTCAATAAAAGTTTGCTGACTGACCCACATGGTCAGGCCACCTTACCCATGCCCTCCTCGAGCAGCAAACATCTCATGGAACGGGAACTGGCGGTGCAGGTCCTTCTCAATCACATCCAGCCACTTTGGGTCCCCGGGAGCCCGTTCCAGCTCCTGCAGTGGGACAGCAGGAATTATCTTAGGATCTGAGTGAACTGACATCCCTTACATAGACAAGGCCACATGTCCCCATGCCCTGGAGCATCACACACCTCAAACTTGCCAGGATTTTGCTCCAGAAGTTCCTTGCTATTAGACAGGTACTGCCAGGCCTTGGCTCTGAGGGATGAGGGGATCCCCTTCCGGCAGCGCAGCTTCACCTAAGGCACAGTGGCAGCCAGCTTCAGGGGCTGGCACAGCCTCCAGACTTTCCTCAGCAGTCCCTGAGCTCCCTGGGACACTCTTTTCACATGCCGCGCGGACTCCGCTGGACTGGGGCCCAAGGACCACCTATCCCCAACAGGTCCAGAGGGAAGATCACATCCATCTCTTGGACTTCCCTGAACCACATGCCTCTCCCTCCACCCTTGTACACTGTCCAGCCCACTGCGCAACCCTCTCAAACCTTCTGAAAACGTCGTGACAGCCACTTATCCCAGTTATTGAACATCTCCAGCCACTTGAGCTCCCGCTGCCGAGCCACATCCACTGGAATGGAGCTCTCTCTACAGGATGGGGAAGCATGGAAAGGGTCAGTAGCAGCAGCATAAAACCTGGGTTGCTGGGGGAACTGAGCAAGCCACCTTCCCAGGCTCAAATGAGAAAGTGGACAATTTGTGAGCTTCCAAACATCAGTACGTCTGACCACTTGGCCAAGGCTCTTTTTGGCTCTATTCACCACCCTGCAAAAGCCTCCTTCCCTGCTGGATCTCTAAACGGAGGTAGTGTTCAAATTCCACTTCTTTTTTGGTGTGTGGGGGGGTGCTGCTGGGGATGGAATCAGGGCCTTGCACTTGCTAGGCAAGCACTCTACCACTTGAGCTAAATCCCCAACCCCTAAATCCCACTTCTGACACTTCCAAATTTGGGGGTTTTTTTCTTTTGGTTTTTTTTTAGTTTTGGTTTTGAGACAGGGTCTCCCTATGTAGTTCAGGCTGGCCTTGAACTCACAATGATCCTCCTGCTTCAGCCTCCCAACTGCTGGGATCACAGATGGGCACTACCATGCCCAGATGACACATCTAAAATTGGGAGACAAGTATAGAATATTTAAAAGACACTGGGCCTCAGCAGCCCCACTCAAACAAAGCCACCAGGGTTGGGGATTTAGCTCAATGGCAGAATGCTTGCCCAGCAAGCACAGTACCCCCCCAAATTAAAAGCCATATTTTTCCCAGGCGTGGTGGCATATGCCTATAGAATCCCAGCACTCAGGAGGCTGAGGCAGCAGGACTGCCCCATATTCAAGGCAGACTGGGCTCCGTAAAGAGTTCAAGGCCAAACTAGACTACAAAGCAAGACACTGTCTCAAAAAAATAAAGCCACATTTTGCACTGGATCTGGACCCAAGTCCTAGTTTAACAATTTATTCACTGTGTGACCTTGGACAAGCCATTTAATTTTTCTAAGCTTAATTTCCTCACTTTTAAAAATTTTCTCATTTGTGAAGTGAAAAAAAAATGACAATATCTACTTGAACATGCATGTCAAGGACTTATATGAAATAACACATAACAAGAGCTCAGGAAGTGACAGCAAGCATTATCCATCAAATACAGAAAAAATGTACTTCTCTGCCTCCGTAGGAGCAATTGAGATCCCATGGGCCATCTGGGATTTCTTCTACTACCTCCTCTCTGAAATATCCCCAGATTCACAGGCAAAAAAAGTTCTCCTTGCCCTATTTGCCCACTGTTCTGTCAGAGCTTCACACTCAAGGGTGCCCCATCTGTCTTGAAACAGTTACTTGAAGGACCCAGCACCAGGAGACAAGTAAAATGGAAGAGCTTGGGTTTTAGAAATCGGAAAGACCTAAGCTCAATTCCCTGTTATGTCCCTTAAAAGCTGGGGCATCTTAATAAGTGCTAACTTGAGTCTCTTCCTCACCTATAAGATGGGATACCACCACTTACAAAGTTATGAAGAATTTTGAGAAAATGTATGTAAAGGACTATTAAATAGAAGGGGTTCATTAAACGTCTAGTTTCTTTTGTCTTAAAAGCTCTTTAAAAAGAGACATCAGAAAAAAAGGGGGGGGATTGGGGATTTAGCTCAGTGGCTAGAGTGCTTGCCTAGCAAGCACAAGGCCCTGAGTTCGACTCCCAGCACCCAAAAAAAAAAAAAAAAAGACATCATCTATCATTAATGTCTATCATAAATCAGTTCCAAAAAGGGTAGAGAAAACTAAAATACTGCTCTCATTCCCAAGTATGTCACAGCCTATGAGGGAAAGTAACTGCAATCTGGTATAGGAAATCCAATGACAAAGATGCACAGAAGTCTGGTGACACACACCTGTAATCCCAGCACTTAGGAGGCTGAGTCAGAAGGATCATCATGAATTCAAGGCCAGCCTGGGATACACAGTGAGTTCAAGGTCAGCCTGAACTACATAGGGCAGTAATGGCAAACCTTTTAGAGCTTTCAATAATAACAGTCACGGGGCTGGGGATTTAGCTCAGTGATTAGAGTGCTTGCCTTGTAAGCACAAGGGCCTGAGTTCGATCCCCGGCACCACAAAAAAAAAAATAATAATAATAATAATAATAATAACAGTCACACGTGTTCCACAGGTTCACCACCACCAATAAGGGGAGACTCTGTCTCAAAAAAAAAGACTCACACAAGAGGCAGGTTACTGGAGTAGAGGCAGTGGGGGTCAGAGAAAGCTTCCTGGAAGAGAGGACAACTGAGGTAAAATATAAGGACTGAGAAGAAATTAGCAGGCAAAGAAGAGGGAGAAGTACATTCCTGGCAGGTGGGATAAGCCCCAGTACGAAAGGAGAGCAACTACAACCAATTCAACTGGAAAACAGTACAGAATTTCTGGTGATAAGTGATAAAGAATCAGACCAGAGAGGCTGGCATAGCTGGACAATAAGGAGCCTGTGTGCAGGCTAAAGCACTTGGACTTTACCCTGTAGACGGCAAGGAGCTGCAAAAAGTCACGATCAGCCTTGCCTCGGAACCAGATTCCTCTGGTGTGGAAGACAGATTTTAGTGACAAAATTACAAAGAATGGAAACAGCACTCAGCACAGCGCCTGGCACACAAAAAGGATCTCAAAAACCAAGTCCAAGCCAAGTTCTTAGGGAAGTTTGGTACTGAGGGAAAAAGCCATTGGCAGAGTTGGGGATTTAGCTCAAGTGGTAGAGCGCTTTGCCTAGTAAGCACAAGGTCCCGAGTTCGATCCCCAGCACCAAAAAAGAAAGAAAGAAAGAAAGAAAAAAGCCATTGGCCACTAAGATTCAGATGATTTGAGGGAAGCAATTCATTCAACTGTTTCTTCATCTATAAACTGAGTACAACATAACATGGAAAAGCACCTGGATCAAACTGCAGTTCCTTCCCCACATCAGACCATGAATGCTGGTACTCAATCAAAAGCTCTCTGAGCCAGGCATGGTGGCACATGCCTGCAATCCCAGCACTCTGGGAGGCTGAAGGACTGCAAAGTTCCAGCCTAGCCAGAGCAAGACCTTGTCTCAAAAAATAAAAAAGGGCTGAACATATAGCTCAGTGTGAAGGCCCTGGGTTCAATCCCCAGTAAAACAAAAGTTTTCTACTTTTGGTTAGCCTCTTTTTTTGTTAGTTTAGGTACTGCAAGCGATACCCTCTCACAGGCCTGCCCCAAATCCCAATATGCAGCCATGACTAAATCCCACTCATTCCTCAAAATTTAGATCAGCTTCAGTTGAATTCCCACATAGGGCAAAAAGGTCCCTTCTCACAAAGGTGCTCACAAAGTCCTGTGATGATCTCCAGGCTACACCTGACACTGTATTAAAACCAACTGTTAAGTATCCACCTCTCCCCAGATAAACTGCTTGAAAGGATTACTTCATCCTATTAGACAGCCCAGGGCCTGGCACCTGTGTGCTCAGGCAATGCTGTAGGCTAAAGTGACTAGCAGATTAAGGGGGCATAGAACAATGGGCAGAATCCTAAGAGAGGAAAGGAAGAAGTCAGAGGTGATCACACCCCCACCTCAGGAGTGACTCAGGCCCCTGGAGGGAACTAGGAAAGAGTAAGCTGGGCCGGGGAGATGAGGAAATGGGGAAGCAGCCTCCCCCACCCCCTTTCCTTCAGTGAAAACACACAAAACTGCCCTCTCTTTCACCGAGGGGCCTTGCCTCTGGGTCCTCTCCATCACCAGACTTGACCACTGTATGTACCACTCCATCCGACCTACCACTGTGTGTGAGGGGAGATGCCTGCACCTCTCCCAGATTCTCTGCCCCTAAGAGATCAAAGGTCTCTACCAGAACCCCTGCCCAATCAGCCTTCCAGAATTTCTGGTCCGTAGTTGGGAGTCATAATATCGGGAGTTGGGATGACCTAGGTATCATCTCATTCAACTCTTCACGGAGAAGGAAACTGACGCACAAAAATGGGGATACCACTAGCTCAAGGACATACAATGCACCAAAGGCAAGGTTTTAGGCTTAAACCCAGATGTCCTGATTCCTGGTCCAAAACTCTCACTAAAACGTCAATGCCACAGAAATCCCAGGATGCTCTAGGCCACAGCTCCCTGTAATCACTCCCTGGATCCTCACTGGGCAGCCAAAGGCTGGCCGAAGTGTATCATTTCCCCCTCCCACAACCTCACTTTGCCGGAAGTGGGCCGCCAGGTGTCCCCAGGGTACTCACAGGCTGCCCGTGTACTGACTGCCCCCAAGGAAGCCATACTTGTCTGTCTTGCGCAGGGCCAGCCCGTTTATCTCCGAGTCTGAGCCCATGGAGCTCACATCATCTGCCAAGGACTCTAAGGTCCCAGACATGAGGCTCACTGAGTCCAAGTAGCTCAGAGTATCCGGGGCCTGTCCGCGAGGCCCAGAGATGCCAGGTCCCAGGCTGGACGTGGAGCCCAGGTCTTGAGAGTTCTCAGCAGGCTCTGGGGCTGGGGTCACTGTCACGACAGCTACCGGAGCCTCACACGTCCCCGAAGCTCCCGTGCCAGGGCCTGCAGGGTCCTCGGGGGCCTGTCCTGCTGATGCTGATGGGGCTGTTGCAGCTCCATGTCCGCTTGTCACCTGTCCTGTTGCAGCCCGTGCACTCATTCCTGAGGCCGCCGTGGTTCCCGGCTTGGGGGCGAGCGGGGGTTTGGCAGTCAGAACCCCGGACCCCGTTCTGGAAGGGGTCCTGGTAGGGGTCCCGGAGGGCGTCCCGGGTCCCGGGGCAGGGGAGGTTCTCGCCTCCTCGGTTTTCGCAGAGTCTGCCCCCGAGGCCGCCGGCGAGAGAGGCTCCATACCAGGGGCGACCTGCATCGTCGGGGCTTCGGACGAGGCCTCCGGAGTCTTCACCTCGGTGACGCCCGTGGCGGCCGGGATCGGGTTCGAGGTCTGGGCCGGCCCCGAACCCCAGACGGCCCGCGCCTCCCCGGGGGCTGCTAGGGTGACGGGGGCCGAAGTGGCCGTAGTCACCGGCGGTCCCGGAGCCACCACCACCACGGGCCCGGCCCGGGAGCCCCGAGGTGGCGGCGAGGGAGCCGTGGGGGCGCCATGACGGCGCGGCGGGGCCACCAGGGGCGCCGGGCCCGTCTCCATGGCCGCGGGCGGCTCCTCACATCCCCCAGGCGGGGAGGCCGCAGAAGGCGCCGCCCCTCGGGCGCCCCGAGCCGCGGGCCGCGCAAGGAAGGGTAGAGGGCGAAGGGCGCGGCTCGGCGCGCGCCGGGGGCGGGGCGGCGCGGGAAGGGCGGGGCGGCGCGCCGGGCGCCGCGGGCCTGGGGGTCTCTGGAGCCTGGCGCCGGGGTCTCGCTCGCGCCCTCTCACTCTCTCCCTCCCTCCCTCTTGGGGCGAGTGGCGGACGTCGCGCCTGCGCACATGCGGCCGAGCGCCGGAGCGCCCGGCATCTCGGCGTTCCACGCCTGCGCGAGGGCTGTCTCATCGCGCCCCTTTTTATTCTCCCGCCTCTTCTGAGGACTTGGACGAATAATAGGAGAGAGGGAACTGGGCTCCTGCCAATCGAAGGAAGGGTGGGTGGAACTGGAGGCGGGAAGTGGGGTGGGTAATGTGGAAAAAGGAAACGGAGAAGGCGGAGGCTATGAGACCAAAGGGCGAGTGAGGGTAGGAGGCGGGACTGGGGAAGTAACTAATAAAAAAGCGGGAACCTGAACCTCCTGACCAATAAGCACAGCTGACGGGTAAATAATACCAGAAGGGCGGGGAAGAAGGCAGTTACTGTGTAGTAGGAGGCGGGGCCTCGTAGCCTCCTGGCCAATAGGAAAGGTAGAAAGGGAGCCAATGAGAAGGGGAGTAGGCGAGCAATGACAGACAACATCTACAGTCAATAGGAAGAGTGAAGGAATTCTTAGGCTCCCAAAATGGTCAGGAAGGAATGACAGCTGGCGGGAGGCGGGTCAAATTTGCGATTAATTTGCTTCGTCAGCCAATGATTGCTTTCTTCCACTTTGGCAACAGGGTAGGAAGATAGCTAGCTGTCTCCACCAATGGTAGCATCAAAGAAGTAGGAATGCTGCCAGCAGGCGGTGCCAGCCCAGGGATAGTCGGTGACAACCGGAGACAAGCGCGAGAAGGAGATGACAGTTGGTGACAGCGCAGAGAAAGGGCCGGGGGCATTAGAGCAGCTCTTAACAGTAAGAGGGCCGCGCTGCTCTTTCTGAGTCCTTTAGCCCCTGAGTCCCTTCTGTGGTGGTCTGTGGGACCCTGAGCTGCACCCTGGTCCTGTACTGTCAACTTCACCACCTCTAATTCGACTATAGACAGAGTCCCCCAAATCTCTAAGCTATCTGTGTCTCTTGATCTCCCACTTTCTGCAGGAATTTCAAGCCTCAACTCCCTCTCTTCAGCTCCTATCTATCTGAGCTCCTCTCCAGAACCCAAACTCCAGTTCTGCAGACTTCATGCCTCCAAGTGCTCCCTTATTCTAGTGGGGTATCCCAGAACCCAAAGCCATGAATCCTCAATATCATGAACTCCCCCCATCTGTGTTCTTATTCTTTGAGGAATCAAAGATCCCAGCCCTATCAATCCCTCTCCCCTCATTGCCATGTCTCTCTGGGCTTCTCATTTTCTGCTAAGAACCTAGACTCCATTCTCATGAGCCCTCAGGTTGCCCTTACTCCACGGACATGAAGCTCTGACTTTATGATCCCCAACCTTATAACTACTAAAGGCCCCCCTTTCTCTGACTCCCGTTGTGCTGAGCCCCAGAGTTAGAGGGTTCCGATTTCCATACAGCATCCATCATCCTGAAATTTCAACCAGACCTAACTTCCAGCATCCTTAGCTCCTCCTTGATTTCTGAGTTATCTGACAGTCTTCCCTCCCAACTCAACCCACATCCTGTGAATGCCCATTCAGTGTCTGATCTCCTTCCCAACTCCCCACCTTCCATTTGACTCAAGCTTCCTGAACACCCCCATCTCCCTTTTTGGAGTCCTTTTCCCCTCCCAGAATCTGGTAATGAGTGGGCTCCTCCCTGGCCTGGACCCCCACAGTAACCATATAAGGCAAGACAGCTGCCATCTGAGGCAGGGAGGGGCCAGTGCAGGAGGCCAAGGGCAGCTGCTAAGTTTAGGGTGGCTCCTTCACTTTTCTTAGAGACAACAGGTGGCTGGGCCCCAGTGCCCAGAAAAGAAAATGTCTTAGAGGCACTGGCATGGAGCTGGAGGAGGGGGAAGGGAAGAGGCACCTTCCTCAGGACATCAGGTCCCGGAGAGAGCAGAAGGAGAAAGAGATGGGTGTCCTTGCTAATTTAGGGCTTCCTCTGCCACTATTTCCCCAGACTTCCACTGCATAGAGGGGACTGGGGCGCTGAAGCCCAGAGGCTTAGGAGGGGAGACCTCAAAGTCACAGCCAGCTAAACTGGTTCTTTCCCAGAATGAAGAGAGAGGCTGCGAGCCATTCCAGCCATACAGGAGGAGGGATCAACTAGCTTCCCTCTTGTTGTCTTTGCCTGTCTTCCCCTGAGGCCCAAACTCCACATCAGTACCCAGGAAATGACCTAGACTCACACTAAGCCATGTCTTTCTCCTGCCTTAATCCTTTTCAAGCTCCCTAGGTCTCCATCTTCCACCCTCAGTGTCTGATCACCAACCCCTTGCATCCTCTGCTTCGGCTCCACAATTTTGACGACCTGAACACCTGATCTTTCTCTTTCCAAGTCTTTGCCCAGGCATGGGTGCTCTCAGTCTAGGGGCTAGGTCCTACCCTCTCCACCCTCATCTGACTTGCGCCCACTGACCTTCTTAAGCCATCCTATACCCCTAGACAGCGCTGCTGAGCCCTCTACTTCTGGGCTCCTGACCAGCTGATACATCACTTCAGCATTTATTCCTGTGTCTACCCCTAAATCATAAGTTCCACCAAGGGAGGGCCTAATTGTTAATTCTAAAGGAAGTTCTGTGGGATAAGGATTGTTTCTACTTTATAGAGAGGAAGCAAGGCCTAGGGAGTTAAAAGTACAAAGCCTGAGACCACAGAGCTATCTTTCCTCACAAAACCCCTTCTCTCCTTCAAGGGGATACAAGAGAACTTCCTGATCCTCCAGCTTCCACAGATGGGTTTCTCCCATTGTTAAGCTCTAACACACACACACACATCACACATCACCACGTGGGGGTGCAGTGATCGTGTTTGTCAGAGTGTACCCACAAAGCTATGCACACTGCCTGACACACTATAGGTGCTCAATAAATGTCTGCCGGGTTCAGATTAAGTCCACTCCACTGAAGGGTATGGAGGTCTGCTTCATCTCTCTCCTAGAACTGTGTCTTGGCTTAGATCCCCTCTGAACTCTGGCACATTCCAGCGCCCTTTTGTGAGATAGAACATCTCTTTCTGCCTAGATCCTAATGAGACATGCATCCCAAGACCTACTCCCTCCTCCCTCCCTGGGCTCCAGCTGCTGTGGGCCCTCCAAGAAAGGAGAAGCCCTGAGCTGGGCTATTTTGGTATCTGGGGTGGGCACCCGCAGGGCTAAGGTTACCCTGGTATGTTAAGGGCTCCCTGGGGCAGGACTATATAACTCCAGAGGGACCACACCAGGCTGACTCTCTGCTTCTTCCAGTCACAGCCACTGCCTTGCCCTTGCGCCAGGAGACCTAAGACATGGTAAGAATCCCCAGCCCATGGCCAGATCCCTTAGACTTGGGGGAGCCTCACCCTTTGAAAGAAAGTAGCTGCTTCCCAGTCCAACAACTGACACTTTCCTGATATCACTAGAGGAAAACAGACAGTGATAGATTAAAAGGACAAGGATACTCTGCCCAGACACTGCACTCACAGGTTCTGGTCCCCCTCAGCCTGCACTCATCCTCCCCTGAAGTCCTCTGAGACTAGCCAGAGGACTCCCACTCCTATTTTGTAAATGAGAAAGTAGAGATTTAGACAGGTGAAAGGACTGTAGGGCTCTGAGGAGGCAGGCTGAGGGTGTGGAGAAGGGAAGGATGGAGGATGGGTATGAGAAGGTCATTTGGAGGCCGGGGATTTAGCTCAGTGGTTAGAGTGTTTGCCTACCAAGCACAAGGCCCTGAGTTTGATCCCTGGCACCAAAAAAAAAAAAAAAAAAAAAGAGAGAGAGAGAGGCTCATTTAGGGGATGTAACCAAAACAATCACTTCATGGGATGCACTCAGGAAGTCCCAAAAAGGGGAAGAGTCATTTTAGAAAAAGGGACTCAAAGAGCTCTGAGTCCAGCTGGGTGTTGTGGCTTATGCCCAGAGTCCCAGCTACTTGGAAGGCCAAGATGAGAGCATCACTTGAGCCCAGGAGTTCAAGATCAGCCTGGGAAACATAGCAAGACCCAGTCTCAAAAAACCAAACAACAGCACAATGAACCCTGAATCTAATCCATAGCCTCCTGAGAGGTACAGCACCAGCCCTCAGACCTCTCTGCCCAACTCTCATCTCCCAGGCACCCAAGAAAGCCAAGAGGAGGGCAGCAGCAGAAGGCGGGAGCTCCAACGTTTTCTCCATGTTTGACCAGACTCAGATCCAGGAGTTCAAGGAGGTGAGTGAGGGGTAATGAGAGACTGAAGGTTGAGCAAAGGCACCCCCACCACCCCACCTCTCCCTGGAATGTGCACCTGTTGGGGGGAGGGCAAGGGTTTAGAATTCCTTCCTCCTCTTTCTGCTTGGGGTGGAAGAGGACAGCTGGCCTGGGGCCAGAATCTGATCTCCTGGGGTGGGGAGGCGGAAGAGAAGTCACCTGAGACCTCATCCCTCCCCAGCCCTGCCTGTGGGGCCCTCATCCTCTCCTGGCCCCTGCCCCCCACAGGCCTTCACCGTAATCGACCAGAACCGGGATGGCATTATTGACAAGGAGGACCTTCGGGACACCTTTGCAGCCATGGGTAAGTCTCCAACCCTTGCCTGTAAATATTCAGGGTACATGCACATAGCCAGAGGGTGGAGATTGGGTTCCTTCCCTGTCCACCCATCTGAAAAGTGGGAGGGATAATCTAAATCTATGGGAAGCACAGCCCTGGCCCCAAAACCCAGCTCCAGCCCCTGCTTCCCCCCACCCCACCCCAGGCCGCCTCAATGTGAAGAATGAGGAGCTGGACGCCATGATGAAGGAAGCCAGTGGTCCCATCAACTTCACCGTCTTCCTGACCATGTTCGGGGAGAAGCTCAAGGGTGAGTGGTGTGTTCTGCACCGGAGCCCACAGCTGCCCACAGCTGCCCCTTTTCAGACCTCTGGGACCCTCGGGACTCGGTGCCTTCTGACCCCTCAGGTGCCGATCCCGAGGATGTGATCACGGGAGCCTTCAAGGTCCTGGACCCCGAGGGGAAGGGCACCATCAAGAAGCAGTTGTAAGTGGCCCCTGCAGCTGCTCCCATGCAGAAAGCTTTCATCTCCCACCAGAGTTAGCACTGCCCAAGTAAGGGGGAATAAGGACCTGAGATAAGATCACATCTTCTCACTTCTCACTTCTCAGCAAAGGGGGAAAGAACAAAAGCAAGCAGGGGGACCCCAGCAAAGTCTAAGAGTGACCCCAGTTTTCGGGGAAGGCTGGGAGTGACAATGGGAATGAAGTGAGAGGGAGTGGACAGGAATCTCAAACTGACCCTCAAGTCGCCATCTGACTCCTCTCCAGCCTGGAAGAACTGCTTACCACGCAGTGTGACCGCTTCACCCCTGAGGAGGTGAGTGGGGGAGGGTCTGGGAGAGGGAGCGGCCAGGAGGGGGAGTAAGCACAGGTCACAGATGCTCCTGCCTGTCCCCAGATCAAGAACATGTGGGCAGCCTTCCCCCCAGACGTGGGAGGCAACGTGGACTACAAGAACATCTGCTATGTCATCACGCACGGTGACGCCAAGGACCAGGAGTAGAGGATCCTCTTAGGCACCTGGTGGCCAATGCTTCCGTCTTCCACCCTAACTCCCAATAAAATTCAACTGGTCTTTTGTTTCTTATCTGCGACAACTTCAGTATGATTATTTTGTTTTTTGCAATACTGGGGCTTGAACCCCCAGGGTCTTTACATTGAATGAGATTCCCGCATTTCATTTTTTGTTTTATCTTTGTCTTTTGAGACAGGCTCTCATTATGTAGTTTAGGCCAGCCCTGAATTCATTATACAGCCCAGGCTGGCCTCGAACTCGCGGCGATCCTCTTGCCTCAGCCTTTTACAGGCAGCCTTCAGATGTGAAGGGGATTCAGGCCGAAGCATGCCCACCAGGCAGGGAGCGCCCAGCTGAGTAGTGACCGGAGGGACTGGGTAGGGGGGGGTCCACTGCTAGGAAAGAGGAGACTCGTGGCCTCGGGAAGCTGTTTTTTTTTTTTTT
>PVJO010019513.1:0-34245 GCA_004026905.1 Hystrix cristata
TTTTTTTGTTGTTGTTGTTCATAAATTGAACCTGAAGGCAATTTCATGAGGAGGTTTAAAAGTGTTTTGAGCAATGGCAGCAAATCAAATAAGTGTGTTATCTTCTTGAGGTGATTGCTTCATTGGAAGGGCACAATTCAGGTGTTTGTGTTGGCAAGTGAGGGCGTATATGAGTGTGTGTGTATGTGTGTGTGTGTATGCCTGTGTCTCATTACATCGTGGTTAATCTCATTCTATAGAAATGGGAAACACTGACTTGATTCTAAGTCCAGGAAGAGCTAGTATTCAGTAGACAGTCCTTGAAGGAAGGCCTGCTTAAGCCTGTGAACTGGTCTAAATGGATTTGATGTGTACTGGTTGGTCGATATTTTGAATATCATCCAATTGGGTCTTCTACCATCAACCACTGACTCTCAGTAGCAAAGGGAGGCATGGTGAACCAGATTGCTGTGGAGAATATACTAACTCCACAGCATACCCTAAGGCGAGGGTAGATTATGACTAGCCAGAGAAGGTGTATGAAAGGTGAATGAAATCAACTCGCTGCTATGTCTGTTCTCAAATCCCAGTATTGTATTCATTATGCTTCCAGGAGATCTGGGATTTCTTAAGATTCCCATTAATGATTGAAAGAGTTGAGAACAATAATTTAAACAGTACTGCTTTCATTCGTTGGCAACTGGTGACCCATCTTTGCAGAGTTCTTCCAACAGGAACATGGAGATGTGGGAAGTGCAACAGGACCCTCAGGGAGCTTATTACCATCAGAGAGTGGGAGCTTTTTGTTCTTTGTGAGCTGTGTAGAGGAAAACTGGTTATTTTCCATAATTGTCTAGATTGATGCTCTCTTTCTTCCTCACACAACACTGTCCTTCCCCGCTCGTGTTCCCTTTCATTGTTCATGCATTGCATCAGCCCAAAAAGGGTGCTCAGGCATGAGGTCATTTATGTATAGGACAACACCTATAAGTGGTAAGGTGTTGACATGATGTAATAATGACACTAGGAAAAAAATATCTATGTGACCTAAATTTGAATTCATCCCTGACACCTACTAGTTGCATTGCCTGAGGAAAGCCCTTGGAGAGTTTTAAGCCTCTTTTCAACCTTGGTTCCCTCATTTGTATATGATAGACAATGTTAAATGAGATAATATGTACACAAAAAACTCTTATAGTTCACCATTTAGCGTCCTAAATAACCTAAGTAATCTGCTTGTGTTTGTCATACTCATTCAATATGGTTTAGGTCCTTCTACGTGCCAGGAGTTCTGTTGTCTTTGTCAAGGTGATGACAAACAATATTCTTTTAAAACCCACTCCAATGATACCCAATTCAATTTGTTTCTTTGTTTGTTTGTTTGTTTTGGTGCTGGGGATCGAACTCAGGGCCTTGCGCTTGCTAGGCAATCACGCTAACCACTGAGCTAAATCCCCCGCCCCAATTCAATTTTTGCACCTTAATATTATCCTAATTTTATCTTTCACCTCTGTAAACATATTGTGATTTTTCCTCAGAAGTCAGACTTTCCACAGGGAGGAATTTGCATCTAGAAGGAGTGTAGTTATTGCTGGAGATTACAGATGTGGGTAGCATGTGAGAGAATGAGGAGCTACAGGACACTGAGACTGGAGGACCTGCTATCCCAAGATGATAAATTATAATTGATCCAGGAGTCTCATTCTATACTTATCCTGAAGTCATCCTCTATGATCTATTGCTTAATGAAAGAAGGAATTAATTAATTAAGAATATGTGCAAGGAAGCCCAGGGGTTCAATTTCAATGTAAAATAGGTAGCTTGCATCTAGTAGAGTGGATTTAACAATGTAGCTCAGCCACCGGCAGGGCAACCTTGAAAAGCAGGGCCCAGGCCAGAGGGCCACGCTTGGAGACTTTTCTTTTACTATTTAACGTGTTTTCTCTGTGGTTTCGTTAAGTGTTGTTGATAGAAGGTCATGGTCTTTAGTTTAATCACTTTTGGGGTCCACAGCATCCTGCAGATTCAGGGTCACAGTTTAAATTCTGAGCTCTGATTAGTCATAGTGAAAACCTCGCCGCTGGTCAGAAGGCCACCATTTCTCTCGCTCAGCTCTTGGATCATCACTCCGTTTTGTTTTTATGGCTCTTCATGTATCCCCCTGTGACCTCCTTGGGAACGTGTGTTAGTCATTTGTGTTCTGTGGTCAATGATTATTTATTGAATTAATTAATTAATTAAAAAAACTCCAGAACAAGAACAACAAAAGCTTGTTCTGGCTCAAGCCACAATTATTAGATAAACTCGTAGAGTGAAAGTCAACCAACTTACCAGTCGACAGATGTGGGAGCAAGTATCACTTACTTCACTGATATCTATTTGGCTCTATTTTTTTATTAGTTCTTTTCTTGCCAGATGAAACTTTTGGAAGCCCTCGTAAGCCTCCCCCGCTCCTCGTCAGTCCCCCAGGTCATTCCCCTGCACAGTGACACCTTCTCATTAGTTTCACAGAAAGGTGAGATTTACAACTTCTGGAGGAGTTTCCTGTACAGAGTAGCAGGGAAGGAAGCTGTAACTGCTTGAATTAGCACAACATATTTGCTTTCCTTCCGGCTGCCATAAATTTTTAGGATGACACAGAATCAACATTTCAGATGATTATGTCTGGCTTGTAAATTGTCCTCCAAATTGTCACCTTCTCCCCCTAACACCACACCTGGAGGACTAAGCTATAGGAGCAGGTCTGCCCTCTGGCCTTAGAGTCAAGGTTAATCGGCAGCAAGATCACATGGGTTGCCACTCCTTTCAAGTCAAGCCTTAGGAATTCTACCTGGGTCTTTCTGCGGAAGTATTTGATTTTTTTTTTTTTTTTTAACTAGAAAGCCTTACATTGCCAAGTCCTCTGTTACAAGAATCTACCCAAGAGTCTTCAAAAGTGTCAAAGCCATACTTGATTCCTTAGAACCTGGACTGCCTAATGGAGGGTTTACTAGTGATTGTTAGCAACAGGCAGGTCACGACTGGTCTTGTGACTTATAAAACTTTCACACACTATACTCTGAATAATAAATTATAGTATATTCAGAACAAATATTTATTTGTTGAATCAGTCATGCTTATCAACCAAAAGGAATCATAGTTTATTTTTAAGAAGGAAATATATTTCATTTTTAGTACCAAGACACAAAAATAAATAGGTTCCTAAATACCAGTTTTATGGACACTCAGGGTTGAAGAGCATCAGGCTGTTGGCTAGTTTGAGCTTTGAAACAAGAAGGGAAACCAAAGGAAAACATTTCACAATTAGAATATATTTGAAGAGACAAGGAGAATGCAAATCTATGTAGTACTGTTGTCATCAACGAGTGATCCTGAACTATTTAAATGCATATAGGGAAGTGTAAATAACTTCTTAAGACATTTTGTTACTTCTGTTTAGTCCTAGTTTACAGCCTTACGTAGAAACACTTCATAGTAAGCTTTCAAGGAATAGTAAAAATGGGCAGTAATGCTTTTCCATGAGAAATCTCAGAGAAGTGAGAAAACGAAAGCGCCTTTCCCTGGTTCCTTCCTTTGTGCTGGGCAAACACATAGAGCTTCTTGTCAATCTTACAATCAGTCGTGGACAGCAAACTGGAAACACAGCAACAAGACACCGATGACACCCTGAACAATTCTGAAAAACAGTCGGGATAAATGTCGTCCCTAGAGGAACGAGGAGCGGAGCTCTGGCCAGTTTTATTTCTGCATGATCTGACTCTTGCGACGTCAATAAGAACTCACAGGTGTTGCTCTTTGGGCGGGGGTCTGAAGTCAGGATTTAGAAAAGTGAGGTTCTACTTGAGTTACCCAGACAACTTGCTTCACATCTCCGAACCTCAACTGACCCCAGAAAGTGTCTCCGAGGTCCCGGCTCAGCTTCATATGGAATCTGATGGCCATACCCTCTGGCTGGAGTCAAAATATCTCAGGGAGATGGCGTGCTGTAGGAAAGAAAGAAAAAGTTTACCTCTTTGCTAGTAAAATAAAGATGAAAGGAAGGTAGGAAGGCAGGCAGAAAGGAAGGGAGGGAGGAAGAAAAGAAGCAAAGAAGGAAGAAAGGAAGGAAGGAAGGAAAGAAAAAAAAATGCAGGAAGCAAGGAGAAAGGGAGGGAAGAAAAGAGAGAGGGAACAAGGATGGGTTCTAATGTGTGTCTCTGGGCTACAAGTCTTGTTCCCAGCACTGATCTTATTGGAGAAAAAGACTCAAGGACCGCTCTGCAGTCCCGCCCTTCTCAGCCAAGCGCTCTCATTCTGTTCAGCAGTGAAACCTGAAGATCCAGCTCCTGAAACGGAGCTCAAAGGGACTAACAGTCCAAGGCAAAGCCAAACAGGCTGGGTCCTGCCCCCAATCCCTTGAACGCTGTGTATTTAAATACATTTATTGTCCTGAAGAAGAACGTTAGCCCATGGCAGCAGAAAAATAGTTATCTCACATGTAGACACTGTCTTAATCTGAGCAAAATATTTGGAAATCTTTTCTCTCTGTGACGTAGAAATTACTTCTTAAAATACAACTAAATAGGGCCCCCAATTAAACAACTTCTAATTTCTTCTGGATAGGTGTCTAAAATGATTTTGAATCTTGGAGAAAAAGAGCAGAGACTAAGTCACTCGGTCAAGTTCTCAAGTTCCTTCTTGTTGGAAGCCAAGAGGCATCTTTTGATGAGTGTATAGAGCAGCATTAAGGAGAGCCAGTACTGCAACACGGGTGCCATGCGAATTGGGTAAACTCAACATGATTTTGGTTTGGGGTCTGGTAGGGTCCAAATATCTGTGTTGTACTCGGAATACACCCTCCTCTTCCTTCTTCCTAGTAGCTCTCACTTCCGTTTTGTGAAACCCGTGCTTCTTAAGAAACAGACTATTTTCCTGATTTAAAGTTTAGACCAGGTGACCTAGGCTGACCCAATGAATGTTTTCCCTTCACAAGCAGAGGAGGGCCAGGGCTTGGCAGTAAGGCTGAGACGCTGCTCTCTTCCCTCTTGGAGGGAAGCAGCATGTAGCCCCAGGCAGCTGGCGATATCATTTAGGCACCACAAGGGGAATTGTCAAGTGAAGTCATGGAAAGCAGAGTAAAGAGAGTGATACTCGGTTGCAGTGTTGGGTGGCTGGATTAAGCCTCACTTGATATTTGCTGTTATTTCTGGATTTATTCATATATAGGAAGCCATATATTCCTTTCTATTGTTTAAACCAGTTGGAGTTGTGTTTCTCTAACCACAATTGAATGCATTCCAATGGCTGCTGTAGTAACCCAAGAACAGAGTGGTTCTAGGCTAAGCGTAGGGACTAGAGGCCCACTATGGGTTTACCTGAGCAAACGGTTGACTGGCGAGCGTCTCTCACACAAGGGCAGGTACCCTAAGCCTTTACTCTCAGAGACAAGCACAGAGTCTCTGAGATCGTCACCCTCATAAAAAAGAATATAAATGTTTCTTTGTTTTGTTGTACTGAGATGATTAAAAGCAATACTCTTGTGGATAAGAAGAGCTACCTTTCCATTCCCTGGGTGCGTATGCGTGTGTGTGAGCGTGTGAGCACCTGTGTGTGTGTGCACCCACGTGCAAGTCCTGATGGCAAATGGCTGGGCCAGAGGGAGTGAAAAAGATGCTGTTGGCCTTTGAGCAGTCCTCACTGCGTGGACTTCCTGCCAGAAGCAGAGAGAAAGCAGAGAGGGTGACAGCGTCAGCCAGAGGTTTAAGATCAACTAATCGAGGTCTGAATTATATTACCGAATTGAGTAAAAATTAGTGTGTGGAATTTTTTAAAGATCAAAAAGTACATTTTAAGGTACATAATTATTCTTAAAATTTTCTGGTACTGGAGAGTTTTTTGAGTTTTTTTTTTAAGATAAGAGGTTTAAAAGTCGCAGCCTCTATCAAGTATCTAAACAAAGCCTTTTTCCTCCTTCTGGCAGAGAAGGGTCTACCAAGGCAAGTTCAGCAGAGCAAACACAAAGCTTGAAGCCTGAGCAAGGAGGTGGGAGGAGAAGGGGAGGAATCCGGGGATGCAAAGATGCTGAATGTGTTGTCTTCGTCGGCATTTCTGAAGCCTGGTGGGATCGAGCTCATAACCGGCATGTGAGCAATCCTATCAGGGCATTAGAATTCAAGAGAGCTAATTTGGGGGAATTTAAAAAAAGAGCTAGTATGGTATTGAAGGAGGGAATACTAAAACCCAGGAGAAGGGCAGGCTGCTGGAGTATCCACCATAATTAAAGCAGATTACAATTGCTCTGAGAAAAGGCAAAGGCAGAGAGGAAGAATATCCAGAGCGCCTGATCAAGACTGATGGGACGGTGGCCCTGTACTGGCAGCGAGGAAATCGGCAGAGAGCCCTAGAGAAATTTCTCATAATACCTATTCTTTTTCTTTTTATTTTTTTAAGAGGAAATGATAATTATGACAAAACTCAGAATGAATAAGCTGAATAAAGTGGCTACATTGAAGAAGAGGCGTTTTCACCTCATGTGGGATAAAAAACAAGCAAGGTCATTAATATCAACCCAAATAGAGGAAGAAATACTCTGTTTTTAATCTTTTTGAAAGTGAGAGACGTGGAAAAAAAACAAGAAAACAAAAGATGACCCTCCTGTTAAAGTCACAGAGCAGGAAAAAGTCATTTTGAACAGTATACTGACATCCAGTATTTGGAAATCACAGATAGGGAGGATGACAGACACAGAGTATCTGTCAGAGAAGACAAACTCAGACCTAGTGGCTTTTCTCTCCCTCCCTATTTGAGTGGGAAAGGGAGTGTGAAGAAACAGGGACACTACTTGATACTTTCTCTTCCTTTTAAATTTGCTGTTGTTTTTAACAAAACTACTATAAAAAGTTACCACTGCTGTCCACAGCAGTAGTCTAAACAAAACAGACTGATCAAGCCATTAATGATGACTGAGGATGTTAACATATAAGCAAGAATGTGACTTGTGGAAAGAGGGTGGTGACTGTTTGCAAGACTACTGAGATAAACCTGGACAGTGTTCTTGGAAAACAGCCTGATAATGCTACTATGATGAAATTAAAAATTGTCCTTCCACCCCAACAAATCTGTCACGTGACAGAGGCATTACTCCCAGAAGTAGCTGTGCGGGAGATGGCTCTTGGTGGGTCCACTTGATAGTATGCAAAGAAGGTTCATGTTTGTCAGCTATCATACTGTACGTGTGGCACAGCCGTGACTGAACTCTGTGAACAATTCCTACCTTCAAGTGTGAGTCTAGCTGAAAGTGAGTTGCACGTGTGAAAAGAGTCAACTCTGTGTAGAAATATTCGCTAAGTGCACTGCAGGCTCAGGCGGCTGCATCACAGGTGGGCTCTGCATCAAGGACGCAGGTATAGGAGGCTGCAGTATTCTAGGCATGAGTAGAAGCAGAATTATCTTTAAGAGGAAGAGCTAATAATTACCAATGAGTTTATCAATCTGCCTGGAGCAGAATTCGAAAGTGGGCATTAAGATCTCACCCATAAGAAATTTAAATCTGAAAATGAAATATAAAACAGTAACATCTCTGGATTAACGAATTTGGAGGAAAATATTGTCATACTTGCATGATCTTGAGGAAGGAAAAAATTTCTTAAAAAGAAACAAAAATACTAAATATTAAATAAAAATATATAAATCAAACAATGTTACAATTAAAAACTTCTCTTGAAAGATGCCATTAAAGGAAACAAGGCAAGCTATGGATTGAGAGGAGATATTTACAATGTGTATATTCACATACGTACACATTTGTAAATATATATACGTAAAATATCTGCCAAACAACTTGTATCCAGAATATATAAAGAGTTTCTACAAAACAATAAGAAAAAGTTTCCAGTAAAAGAAATGAGCAAAAGACTTAAGAATGTCATAAAAATGATATTTAATATGCACATAAAAGTGGTCAATAAGCAAATTAAAATGTAGTCAATAGGACCAGGCAGCACAGAAAAAAAATTAAAATCAAAATGACATACTACTACCCATTTGCTAAAAGGCTGAAACTTAAAGAACTTGAAATAATACTAAGTGTTGACAAGGGTATAAAACAAATGGAATTCTCATATATTACTCACTGGTTGGAGTAATTGCTTCAACTGCTTTGGAAAAGTAGTTGGTAGTTTCTATGAGGCTGAACAGTCATATTCCATGAAACCCAGAAATTCTGTTCCTAAAAATATATCAAACAGAAATGCTTATGTTTACAAAATAAGACATGAACAAGAATATTCATAGCAATTTTATTCATAGTAGCTGCCCCTGTAAGGAAATCATTGTCTGTGAGTAGAATGATAAATAAGCTGTGGAGTATTCACAAGACAGAATACTGTATGAAAAAGAATGAACCATTCCATGAGGGTATCTCATGTTGCATGAAAGAATATTATTGAGTGAAGGGCGTCAACACAACAGAGTGAACATTGAGCAGCTGCGTTTATTTACAGTGTAGAACAGATAAAACCAATCTGTGGTGTTAATGATCAGACTGGTGGTCAGCTTTGGAGAGTAGTCTGGAAGGAGAGCGAGGGAGCTGTCTGGGGCACTGACAGATAAAGTAACCCCCTGTAACTTAATGTCAGTGATTGTTTTGGGTAGGTATAAGTGTAAAAATTTACTCGGCAGTACATTTTACATCTGTGAACTTTACTGAATATAATTTATACATCAATTAACATGAGAATAGTGAAAAAAATTGAGGAAGAAAAGAAAAGAACAAAACACATATAAATACTTATTCTTTACTATATCCCTTTAGGATTTAAGTGTCATATTGTGGAGAAAGGCAAATGACAGAAGGAAGATTCTATTTGGTAGGCAGAATAAAAAGCCATGTCAGACATTTTGGACAGAGTTAATATTTTTTAGGAAGATTAACTTGGTAGATATATGCAGAAAAAAATTGAAAAAGGGGGAAAGAAGGGAGACAAAGAAACTCATTAAGAAGCTGTTATGGAAATCCAGCAAAAGAACAATCAGGGTGTGCATGATACAGTCTTTTCCCCAGCTTAGGATACAATAAAATATCAGTTTTAATTTTCAGTCAGTTCCTTGAATCCCTATTTGCATATATTTCCAAAAAGTTCTGTATTTTGCTTTTGAGGTTCACCCAATTCTGAATTATCTAGGTTTCTTGGGGGAATTGCACTGTCTGAAGGCGAACAGAACTGTTCCACAGTTCAGCTGTGAGAAGGGTGGAAGACTGGTCTTGTGCTTGCCAGAAGCAGTGGGGCATGCATGCATCCCCTGAGAATCAAGGCAACGGGTTTTTAATTCATCTGTATTTGCTGAGCTGTTTCTTCTTCACACCTCTACATTGTCCCACAGTGAGTGGATCTAGAAGGGCTTCCAGACTCAGGCACAGCTGTGCTGGAGCCAGCTCTCCAATCCAATCCTTAGGCGCTTGTGTTGAGCGCAAGTGACATGTGGGGCTTTCTGTATTCCCTGGTAAGTTTTTTCTTTGGGGACTCAGAGATGTCGCTTGTCAGTGGACCTCAGATGAGAAAACTGGAGTCCAACATGAAAGCTACTAGTTACTCTGAATCTTAGAGGAACAAAGAGTATTGATCTTCTTATAAAAATGGCTCAACTCTACTCCCTGAACTCTCCGTAGTGAATGATCTCAGGAGGCACCACCTTTCTCAAGGCACCGTAAGGTTTCACCACGGTCTTTCTCCGGGTAGCGATTCTCCACCCTCCTCCACACATTGCCTTGGTGAGAGGGGCCCACTAGAGTGAAGCCTTTCATGATGATGAAACTCTGCCCCAAGACAGTGTGATATTTTCATCCAAGCACCAGAGAAATAGCTGAAATCATTAGTAAAATTCCACCTCATCAGGTAAGCAAAGTGTTCTGTAAGTATGCTTTGCTAAAAAATAATAAAATGTAAAATAAATGAGAAAAACCAAGCAACCTAACCTGAATTCATTTGTTTCCATTTAGTGTATGATGACTTCAGATGCTTTTGTATTGTATGGTACAATAATAGGTGGCTTTTTTTTGGGTGGTACTAGGGATTGAGCCCAGCGTCTTCTCACTGAACTGCATTCTTGGTCTACTTTTTATTTTGAGACAGGATCTGGCTGAGTTGGTAAACTGTCCAGACTTGGCTTGAACTTGTGATCCTCTTGCCTCAGTCTCCCAGAGCACTGAGTTTACAGGTATAGGCCACTATGCCCAGCTAGGTGGTGTATCTTATATAAAGAAAGAAAAAGTGAACTAGGACTTGGATATGACTATTGAAAGGGGCTAACCTAAAAATAAACAAGAAATGAATCTGTTGTATAGTGGTATGTGGTATATAGGGTATAGTGGAATAAAAACTAGACTTAGAACTGGAAAATACAAATCCTGGCTGTACCATTTATTAGCTGTGTGACTTCATGTGATGAGATAATATATATTAAAGCATGTACCCTAAAGCACACCCTATAGCAAAATTTAGGTCAATATTTGCAAACTAATATCTGCAAGGTTGGAAGAGTTAGGAAAAGAAACTGTTTCATAGATGAGTTTTAAAGTCAGCGGTAAATCCTCGTTTATTTATTCGTTTATCTTCATTAGTGATTTGGAAAATGAAACAAAGCAGGCAAAGGTGAAATCGAATGTAAAGTGGAATTAATGTTAAGGTGCAGTTTTAAAAGAGCATTAATTGCTGCCGGTAGGTGATCGTTTGCTCAGGTCTACCATAGGCAAACCAGAAGTGGTGGCAGAAAAGGCCTCGGAGACAATTAGAAATGGATTGTGCTGGGTCCATTTCTGATCCTGGATCCTCAGGGTAGGAATCAGAGATCCCTGTCTTTTACAAGACCGGGCTTCATATTTGCATCCATGTCAAGAACATAAGGAAACGGGGACTGGATCCAGGGCAGGACAGTTCCAGATGCTTATTGGGAAGAACTCATCAACGAGAGATTGAAGAAAAGTCTGTGAACAGTGTTTGGTGACAGCAGGTCTGGGAGTGGTAGTGATATGAGTCTTCAGGTGGTTGGTATAAGGAAGCTAACAAGGTCAGGAAGAATGGTAAAACAGCATCACGGAGGGCAATGAACTAAACTTTGGCTAGGTAACATTTAGGAAGGCTTTTAGGGAATAAAAATGACCTTTCTGACAGTGGAAGCCTCATTTAGGAGTAAGACGAGGTAAAACAGAAACATCACATATGGAAAGGTAATTATTATCTCCTAGAAGAGTTTTAAATTAGTTTCTGCCAAATGTAGTTTGGGGAGGCTGTGCCAACATTTTCCAAAGGATCGTTTTGATTGGAAACACAAATGGTTTGTTTTCCTTCTCACGGTATTGTTTCAACTGTTGATTAAGGTATCACCAGTAAGCCTGAGACTCTGGGAAAGTGGTATGTGGAACATTTATTACACATTGTCTCTAATACAAAAAACTACAAGAACGCATCCTCTATCTTCCCCAAATGTGCAAGCAGAGTCTCAGCCTCTCTCTTGGTATCCTTGTAGACGACCTTTTTAACAGGCCGGCCTCACCCGTCCTTGCTGTCTCCTTCTCTCGTGCTGTTGGCTTCTAACCTCCCTCAGCCGCTCACTTCCTCAGGTAGCAGAGACTTCATCGTTAGCAATAGCTAAACCGCCAGATCGTCTCAGTTCACGTTTGCTATCTTCTGTCACTTTTCACCTGTGGACCTGGCTCTCTCCTGCACCCTTATCTCAAACCGACCTGTTTGTAACCCTGCCAGGCTCTCATCTTGTCCATGTCCCTCTGCCCCTTGGTGACCTGACTTCCTACCTTAAATTCATTGTCTCTTTGCTCTCAGCACTCCTGGCTTACACTTTCACCTTCAGCCCTTCTCCAGCAGCTCTCTCGTAGGCTATTTTCATTGTAAAGCCAGAGTGACCTTTTAAAGATTTAAATGAGGTAAGGCAATTCCTTGCTCAATTACTCTACTGAGTCCCCATTTTTTTCTTTAAAAAAAGTGCCAATAGCTACCGTGGGAATGCTAAACTTAGTATTTTCACATTAATCTAGAACCCTTAAAGGGGAGTGAATGGTCTCTGCTTGGTAGTTTTCCAGCAGAAGCAATGAAAACTCTTCCTAAGAAGAAAGCACACCAAATTTAGAGCTTTGCTTTGCCCGTAGATGACGATCACTTAATTACAAGTCCACAATTAAAAATAATCAAACAAAAAAGGACAAAGATCTGGAATCCCAAGAACTTCTGATATCAAGTTGGAAAGTATAAAATGTAAAATAAATATGCATATAATATTTAAGACAATAAAAAGAAATTAAAATGAGTAACCATCCAAGAGACCTTAAAAATCTCTTATAATTTGGGGGAGGGCACTGAGTATTTAAGGATGAAAATATTTTTGAATTTTTAAAGATAGAGTACTAATGGGGAAAGAGTAAACTGAAAGGTAGATCTAGGTAGATCTGAGCAAATTATCAATAATACCATCTAGAAAAATAGGAAGGTACATAGGAAATATAAAAGACAATATAAATATAATGTAAATACAACAAACATGGAATGCAGAATAAATCCTGACAGAAGTCCAGCAGAGTCATAAAGAGAAAAGAGACAGAATAAAAGAGTTGTAATAATTGAAGAGCTTATAGTTTGGAACTTCCTGGATAAAGTGAAAAGAGATGAATCTAAAGAGAAGAGAAACACATTTTTACCAAGTACTACAACTAAGAAGACATCACAACTGGACATAGTATAATGAATCTGCAGATCACTGGAGACAAAGAAAAATCTTAGGAGCAGCCAGACATACATGATCCCCTGCAGAGGAATGAGAACTGTGCTGCAGCGGACTTCGCATCAGCGACAATAGATGCCATGAAAACAGCAAACAAAACAAAATAAACTCTTCCAAGTGTTGCAAGGAAGTCGCTGCACACCTAGAATTGTGGGCCTAGCAAAATATCTTTTTAAAAATGGAGTGGAAGCCAGGCATATGTCTGTTGTCCAAGTACTCTGAAAGGCCGAGGCAGGAGGATGGAAGTTTTAAGCCCAGTCAAGGCCACTTGGAGATTTAGTGTAACACTGTCTCAAAATCTAACAAAAGGGTTGGGGATACAGCTCAGTGTGAAGACCCTGAGCTCAATCCATAGTACCACTAAATAAATGAATAAATAGGAGTGTTTAGGATAAACAGAAACTTGTTTGTCTACCTGCTTATCATTAACAAATCAGTAAGGAACAAAAATTACATTTAATAAAAATGAGCTCAGGAAAAATGAATGTAACTTGAGATAAGAAGTACACAAATTTTTAAGCTCCTAGAAAATGTAGAAAAACTATATTGCTTGTATAAATTATGTTAAAGATAAGGCTTAATTTATGAAGTTCCAGAGTGATTTGATTGGTAGTGTGATACTGGCATGTATGTCAGCAGTGGGCATATCGGAGTCCATATTCCAAGTCTGTCATGCTATACGGGATAAGACAATATCAAGTTTCCACCTCAGTAAATTAGCATATGTGGTAAAAACTTCAAAAGTAAATTCCAAATTTCAGAAATAGAGTACATAACTTTAACCAGTAAAGAATGTGGTAAAGAAATAAATAATTAAATATAAAAAATAAGAAAAAAAGGAATAATAAGAAGAATGGTAGAAACAAATCTGAAATATCAATACTTATAATAGATACTAACATGCTAAATGTGCTAATTGAATCACAAAGTTTGTCATATTGTGAAAAAATAAAATCCACAAGTATGCTTTTACAAGACACATATTCAAAATTCAATGATATGGAAAAGTGAAAATTAGAGGGTGAAAATTAGGCAGATTCCATCCTCAATAAAATTTGAGTAACTTAATTGATACAAGCAAAATAAAAAGATACACACAAAAAGCTTTATTTGGGAGGATTACTTATATAATGATACCAATTTAAATTTTCCAAGAGTATACGTATATTTTCTAAGCTTGAGTTGACCCAGTAAAATAGCATAAAACTGTGAAAAGGAATAATTCTAGACTTACAAGGAAAAATCCACAAAATCCCTATCGCAGAGGAAGCCTTCCATAGAGGTACCTCTTTTAATTATTGATAAACTAATGGATGATACACTAATAATGATACAGAAGAAACAAGTTCTACTATTAGCAAGTATGTTAAATGAACATGTATAAACCCCACACTCAAAACAAACAATATATATTATATTCAAATTTATGTGATCTTCATAAATCTTAGCATGTATTAAGATACAAGGTGAGTCACAAAAATTTAAAAGCCTCGGTACCATGTTCTCTTACTAGAGGGCAGTTAAATTAGAGGTCAATGACAAAGACAAATGAATAACACACAGTTCTAATTGCTCGTAGATGAAAGGAAACATCATAATTAAAATATGAAGTTCACTTACAACTGAGTAATAATGACAATAATGCATATCAAAACTATGTGATGTGGCTGAAAACAGAGTGTGGAGTCATTTGTTTCATTGTATTGCATTTTATTTATGTTTTGACCGAATGACCGGAGAGGCAGGCAGAATAGAGAAGGAAATCAGGGATCACAAAAGGCTCTATGTCCTGGTTTCCTAGTTCGAAGACTCCGGTATACCACAAATGCAGGTTCATTCTCTAAAAGTCACCCGCTAGCTGGTGTCTTTCACTATGAAGGTCATTGACCACCTAAAATTAGTATATTAGAAAAGAAAGGCTAAAAATTAATAAGTATACAACTCAATAAGTTAGATCAATTATTCTGAAACATTTAAGTCTCAGGGCATGAGGGTCCCAAAGAGCTTTTATTTATGTGGGTTATAACTATTAATATTTATGGAAAGAGAAAATTTAAATTTAAGAATTTATTAACTTATTTAAAACTAATAAACTCATTATGTATTAACTTTATCTTTTAAAAAGAATATTTTGCCTAACAATTTAGTGAGAATTGTGGAATTGATATACTTTATTGCAAATCTCTTTAATGTCTGATTTATAAGAAGATAACTGGATTCTCAATATTTGCTTGTGCATTCAATCTACTGTGATAAGTTAGTTTGACTGAAGTATGACAAATGATCGGCCTCACACAGACATACATTATGGAAAAGAGTATTTTAAAAACCTTTTCATATTATTGTGAATAATCGTCTTTGATACTATGCCAAATCTCCACTAGTGGTATCTTTTAAGTATGAGTTGCAATGTGGAATCTGAAACCACATCAATGACTCTTTTCTAGTCTGTTACATTAAGATCCACTGGTATGTTTTGCAACTTTGAATCTGTTACCCATGCAGGAATTTGTGGTATTATTTATTGATCATGTGGAAAATATTGGTAGACTGAGTTACACAGATCTCTTGAAAGTTAACATATTTCATTGTACTATATGGGAAAAATATACTTGTTGGTGTCACCTCTGATTTCATAAAATGGCCCATAAGTACTGGGAAGCTGTCAAGTTCCAAGTGACAGATGCTATGTAAATTCTAATTTTTACTTGAAAGCTCAAATTTTAATTTTGAGAATAATATTTTCAGTGCTTCACCTGAAAGTGACAATCTTGTTTCATTAGTTTTTGAGGAAATGTTTGACAAATACCCAAAAGTGAGCATCTGTAGTTTCTTTGCCTAGCTCTTTTTTCAAGTAAAAATGGGGTCTTATGAAAACGGCTAGTTCAGCTTGCAACTCTAACAATCACATAAGTTCTTTTTCTTGAAATAATTGTCATACATTAGAATACCTCAGAAGTACTTTATATGTACATTTTAACTCACAAGACAATATTAAAAAGGTGTGATCAGATTTCAAATATTAATAAAGTAATAATTTTTACCATTTTACGAAGGACATTCTCAGGTGAACTAGCATTCATTTATTTTATTAAAATTTATCCAAAATTACACAGACTTACAGACTACCATACATTGTGCCATTTGCATGTAACAACAAGCAATGTAAACAACTGCATAGATGCAGTATTACGTCACAACTACATAAAGTTAACCGTACTATATAGTGTACATGTTACTGTTTTAAATTTGGGTTATTAGGTTCCTGTTTTTAGTATCTCCTTATTTGTCTGAATTCCCATTCCTCTCCAACTTTGCCTTCTTCTTGTTTCCTTGGACAGTTTCTCTGTTGAGTGAGATTGGTCTCCTTGTCTTTTTGTATCTATATTTTATCATTTTCTTTGCTTGTAATTTGCCTCACTCAAATGAGGGATACCATATGGTATTCAAGCTTGCAAGTCTGGTTTATTTCACTCAACATTATGTTTTCCAGATCCACCCATTTTTCTGTAAATGACTCCAATTTGTCCTTCTTTATAGCTGAGTAGTATTCTATTACATATAGATACTACATTTTGTTTTTTCAGTTATCTGTTGATGGGTATACAGGCTGCTTCCAGAATTTAGCTATTACAAATTGTGCTGCTATAAACATGGGTATGCAAACTGCTGTAGTATGATGTCTTTAACTCTTCTGGGATGATACCTAGTAGGGGAATGGCTGGATCATACGGAATTTCTACTTTTCAGGCTTTTGAGAGAAATCTCCATATTGCTTTCCATAATGGTTGTACTAGTAATGTAGAAGGGTTCCTTTTTCACCAAAGTCACAGCAGTATTTGTTATTGTTTGACTTCCTAATGATTGCCATTCTTTCTGGGGTAGGATGGAATCTTAGTGTTGTTTAGTTTGCATTTCTCTAATGGCTAAAGATGTTGACCAATTTTTCATATATTTGTTGGCCATTCATATTTCTTCCACTGTGACGTATCTGTTCATTTTTTTAGCCCATTTCTTGACTGGGTCATTAATTTTAGGTGGTTTAATTTTTTTGAGTTCTTTGTATAGTCTAGATATTAGTCCTCCATTTGAGGAGTAGCTGGCAAATTTTTTTTTTTTTCGCATTCTGTAGGTTTTCTCTTCACTCTACTAATTGACTCTTTTGCTGTACAGAAGCTCTTTAGTCTAATATAGTCCCATTTGTTGATTCTTATTGCTATTTCCTGTGCAATTGAGGTTCTGTTTAGAAAATTCTTTCCTACTCTTGTGTCTTCAAGTGTTTTACCTATTTTGTCTTCCAGAAGGTTTAATGTTTCTGTTTTAATGTTTAGATGTTTGATCCATTTTGATTTTAATTTAGCATATGGTGAGAGATATGGGTCCAATTTCATTCTTCTGCAAACAGATTACCAGTTTTCCCAACACCATTTGTTGAATAGGCTATCTTTCCTCCATGGATCCTTTGTCAAAGATCTTATATTTGAATGTCTGAGGAGGTTTCTGTGCTGGCATTCACTTTTATAGAAAGGGTGCAGTGCTGAGAAATATAGACCACTGCCTTGACTTGTGCAAAAGAAACAGATTTTCTCCATCCTTGTTTTTGCCCTAGTAGTTTCATGCAATATAGTAAAAAGTCAAATAACAGCCTAGTATCATAATGAACATAGTTCTGCAATTTCCTCACAGAAAAAAAAAAAAAGAAAAAAAAAAAGCCCTTAAAAGACCTTGAAGAACTCCACAGGCTTCTATAAACCAGATTTTGAGAGTGTGTGAGTTAGGCCAAGAGTCAGTAAACTATGGTCCAAGGGATGAAACTTACCTTGTAAGTGTTATTGGCACACAGCCATACCTGTTGATGTACCTGTTGTCTGCAACAATTTCTGTGCTACAATGGCATGAACTGAATAGTTGCAACAAAGACTGCATGGCTCACAAAGCCTAAAATATGCAGGACTTCACTCTTCACAGACAAGCCCTGTTAATCCCCACATTAGGCTGCAACAACAAAATAAGTCCAACAAATACATTTGTAGAAAATAATGAAGACCAGAAGTCAATGTAGAAAAAATATAAAGGATGCATAAAGATAAATACTAATTCTGTGAGAAGATTAAAGGGATACAAAACTCTTTGGCAATATTGACTAAAAAAAGGGAAAGAATCCTTATGAGTAATATTAATAACAATAAAGAGGGGTAAAGACATGGTAGAGATTTAAATCAAGAAAAATATGAAGATTTTTAATAAATTTTAAACTATAAACAGAAAGAATAAATATCAAGGAAAACAGGAGTTACAAAACCTGACAGAAGAGGAAATACACAGTCCTTCTCCAGACAGTGTTAAAAGTTTCACCTAGAAAAAGCTAGGAATAAGTAGATTTTATAGACAAGTTAAGCAAAATATTCAAATGAAAGGTCATTCTAACCATACACATTTTGCTAGAACACAGAAAAATATGGAGGCATAGTCTTCAATTACTATTATATAATGTTAGCATTGCCTAATTAAAAAAACAGACAAGGACAGAATAATCAAGGTAAATAACTGTTCAATTCCACTTAGTGTTTCATTATCTTACACAAATGATTAGAAAATTGCATATAATGGAATATGAGAAAAAAGAAGTCAGTATGACCAAGTTCAGTTTGTTTCAGGAATGCAAAGATGGTTTAGATTTATGAGACTGACAAATGTAAAAGACTGACCAAGGTAAAACAATATGTTTTTCCCAGTAGATGCTGAAAAAGCATGTGATTAAATTCAACACTCATGATTTAACATACAAACAAAATCTTTAGAAAATCAGAAGTAAAGATTTCTTCCTTTATGTAATAGTTTATAACTTTAAAAATACATAATAACTATAACTCTTAATTATAAGAATTTAGAAGCAGACCCTTTATAGTCAGGAAAAACAAAAAGTTGCTTACCATTACTAGTTCTAGTTAAGATGGTACTAGAGAATATAGACAGTGCAATATCTCCCCTCCACCAAAGAATTTACTGAAATTAAATAAAAATTTCAAAAAAGAAAAATAAAACAGCCAATATTCTGAAATTACATTACTTTCTACCTAGGAAACACATAATAATCTATACAGATATTTGGAATTAATATTAGAGTTTAGCGAGATGGCCGGATATACAACCAATATATAAAAAATTATATTCATATATGGGCAATAAAACAAAACACATTTAAATATTGTATATAATTTAAACATATTTAAACATATTATTTATAATTTCAATAGAAATATGTCTATTAATTAGTATAACAAAATTTTAAGAGCTGTATGGGAAAAATTTAAAACGTTATTGAAAAAGTATAGAAATGCTAATGATTAAGAAGCGAACCATGATCATGGATAGGAAATGTCAATATTGTAAGAATTTCAGTTATTCTTAGTTTTTACTATACATATACTGCATTTTCAAACAAAATTCCAAAAAGAACTTGATAAGGTGAGTATAAAGTTTACACAGAAGACCACAGGCCTAAGAATTGTCCAGAGCCTTCCGGAGATGAATAGCCAGGCAGAGGACTCTGCTGCACCCTACGCGAAGAGACCCCACACAGCGACTCAGACAGCGGCTGGCCCAGGTTGGTAACGGTTGGCAGAGAGGCCAGAGCGAGAGCCACATGCTCGTGGAAATCTGATGGTGTGATAAGCGATCACTAGGACAGCGACTCTCCGGCCGTCCCCGGACAGTGGCACTTGCACGTTAATTATCCGTACTGACGAAAATGAAATTGCCTTTCTGTTTTGTTCATACAAAAAAATTCCAGATGGGGGTAAATCAGTAGAGTCTCCGGTGAATCCATAATACCACAATTCTGCTGCTATGAAAACAAGTCTGTGAGCTTACTCCTATTCGCACGATGCACCATCACAAAAGTGAAAAGATAACAAACAAACCGGAATCTATGTATGTGCAGCGTTCACGCTGCGGGGCTGAGTTGTGTCCCTCCGACTTTGCACCTTGCACCCCTAGCCCTCAGTGTGACGGCGCCGGGGGCGGGGCTCCCGGAGGTATTCAGATGCGACCACGAACAACTCTTTCAAAGTCAGCAAGAATAAAAACATCAGCCAAACTGAAAAATGGATAAAATTATCTGGACACGCATATCAGAAGAAATACATATGACAAATATACGAAAACATATTAAAAATCATTAGTAATCAGGGAAATGCACATTAAGATCACGGCAAGGTATAATTCATATCTAGTAGATTGAGAAGAGGCTTGAAATATTAACTATTAGTGGGTTGTAGCAGAAGAGATGTACTTTACCACTCGGATGAATAAACCCAGCATAAGTACTTTGGAAGGCCACTTGGTGACATCAGCCTCTCGTTCCCTAGGACCTGGCAGTTCTGTGCCTGGACATGGCATCCTGTAAGGCAGAAGTTAGAATGTGGGTGAAGAGGCAGACCGACGTGTCTGGCAGTCACAAGAGTGCTGTTGAGGTTAGTGAGTGGGGCTGGGAGCAGTTGTTCTGGTAACTGTGGAATCTGACGGCACCATCATCTGAAATAGACTGGCGAGGATCACCCAAGAGAAGTGCCAGCATGTATACACTAGGAGATACACTGCAGTTCACGGGTATGTACACAGGGATATTCATGGCAGCTCACTAGGAGGAGTATGATTAAATTGTGTACAGCCATACAGTGGAATATCACACAGCATCGGAAATGGATGAGCTCTAGCTACACCAATGAATTGTCGAGCACACATATAGCAACATTGGATTGGACAGCATGTGCGGTATTGTTAATATTCTGTCTGAAGTTGATGAACCATGCTCCATAACTTATATGCATAAATATAGCCTTCTTAATGCATTCATATTACATAAAATGGTTAATGTTCAATTGTGGGCAAAGAAGGAAGGAGAAGAAGAAAAAGAAAAAGGAAAACAAGGAAGATGATCTTTACTCTTCAGAAGGAAGATGAGACACCCCTCTTTGATAATGGAGTTCTGTATGCTTGACGCTGTCCCTGGGGCTTAGTTTCCAAAGCTTGTGTATATAATTATACATAAGTTACATGTGTGTTATATATATATGTATATATGGCTTGGTATTTACTCAGCAACTCTTAATAAGGTCTAAATAGTCTGTTCCCCTCACAGTGTTGGATGAATACTATTTCTGATTCTGTTTTTGTTTTGTTTTGTTTTTCAGAAGAGTACTGAATTAGTTTTTGGTTTGGATTAGGAACCAAAGTATTTTAAATAAATGTTTTTTATTTTGTGTTTGCTAAAGCCATGTAGTTGAATGTATGTAAGTTAACTGCTTATGTGTTGTGATCCATCCATGCTTTACTGTTACAAGAATAGACAGGATAGAATTCTAATCTATCAGGCTGATAATTTCAGCTTTATATGTTGTTATTAATTGCATGCCCAATCTTAGGAGTATGAAATGTTAGGGCCAGAGGGGCTATAAACACATGGCAGGTGCAATAAATGTTTGCTGAGGGGAGAAAAAATTAATATGGGATCAGAGCTATCATCAAGTTCAGTGGCTTTTGAATGTTTTTTACTTCAACTCACAGAAAGAAATACATTTGATATCATGTCCCACCGAACACAGAGTTAAAAAAAAAAAGCAGTTATACAAAACAGTGCGTTACCTTACTACCCGCAATTAACTCTTATTGTTTCTATTCTAATCTCTTCTACTCTGTGCTAATTGTTACCTACTAGACTAATCTTTGACTCTCTTTCTTGTCACTGGGACCCATACCCATAACTCAAAGGAGGAAAGGTATATTCTGGCTCCTATTTTTAGTCCATAGTCAGCCAGCTCCAAGACACGAAGGCACGGTAGAGGGACTGGCAGAGGCAAGCTGCTCACATCACGGTGGTGGCCAGGAAGCAGGAAGAAGAAGGAGAAACTGAGGAGGAAGACACGCCCTGCTGCATCATGCCCCCCAGTGACCTGCCCCCAACAAGCCCCACCTCCTACCACAAGTCAGCTAGAGTCCCCCATGGTCCAGTCCTCTTCCGAAAGGCCCATGTAAGTGCATGAGGATCCTGAGGGACATGTAGACATAAACCATAACACGCTTAGAGAGAGGCCAAGACATGCACTTTGAAAAACATTTAGCTTCCCTGTCTTTTACAGAGAGACCTGAAACTCCAAAAGGGCCAACAAATAAACAATATCAAAAAGCAGTATATGTCCAAGTGTCTAGAAGAAGCTCATCCGAAGCTAGTTTTAAATGTACCCTAGTCATCGACATATCCTTGTATATTTTATCTTTGTTGCCTGTTCTTATACGCCCACAGCCCATCATTTGTCAGGTCTGTCACTCTCTCTAACGGGATCAGATTAATCCAGTGGAATTTTTTCGGAACAAGCCATGCTGGGCATCACCTAGTGTCTTTTTCTTGTTTGCAAATCAATCTCTCTATGACTCTCTAAATTTCTTTTCAGGTATTAAAGTTAAATCTACACTGCTATTTAAAAAAAAATAATGTTGTGATAAAACAACCAGCTACACAAAGCAGTCCCTGGATCTGTGACTTTACACATTTATTTCATTACCTAAGTTGGAGTTGAAAAATGCTTTGATGTCGAAACAAAAGTTTGCGTTTGGATTCTCTGATGAAGCTCATAACATACTGGCAAAACATCAGTTAGAAGTAAGAAAAAAAAACTGAAGCTCAATTTTTATGTATTTCTTACTTCCCACATGCTTCTTCCCATATCTGTGTCTAGATGGTTAGATTAACGGGTCACCACTCTTTCTAAAGAATATCCAAAACACATTACTCTGTCCTTAGCTGCTGAAGTCATTTTTAGTTTAAATTCATGTGTGAATCGAAATAACTCACAGGTGGATTCCTTTTTTTGTTACTGTTCTCATTATCATGATTATTATCAGCAATTATACTGTTATTTTTAATCAAATACAGATTAATTCTTCGCTTTCCAACTGCTTAGAGGAGTCCAGGGCAAACTTGTCATTTGTTGGAGGGAAGGGAGGGAGAATCCCAAGAAATGGCGGGCCCTGTTTCTCCACAAGCCTGCATCAGGTGGGATGGCCACTTGTCTAAGAAACAATTTCACATAGAAACCTTTCAAGTTCCACTCATTGGTTCCCAATTTAGCACTCCTGAGTCATATAAGATAATATGATGCTTTCCAGAGAGTAAATTTTCAATAAATATGTATTTAATTTTTAGAATATTATCCAGGAGAAGACTTTGGGAACCACACAGCCCAGGCCACCTCACTCCAGAGAGAGTGAAGAGGAGGTAGTGTCCTCAGATTTCTCCCCAGATCTTGTGGTCCGGGAAGCAGCAGAGCCCCAAACTCTATTACGTGAGTCATGTTACCTCCTAAATTTGATTTCTTCCAGTGTTCTCAAAGGATTTAACAGAAACAATGAAAGTTTTACTCTGATCATTGTCTTTCATCAATTTTAATAAACTATGAAGCCTCTTTATCTGTAGCAACATCTTTTTTCTGAGTGATTCTACCTGATAGTAAACAACTTTAATTACCCATTCCTTTTCTTGTCTAGCAAATCACATCACCCCCAAAAAGACAGTTCCAAAAATTATTCATGTTGGTAATGATCTCTGTAAAAGTTAGAATATACTCAAGTCGGTCTCCAATACCTTTTCCATTTTTAGCTGTCTTGTATTTGTAATTGTTTAGCGTAATGGCCAGGTACATGAGAAAGTCCCTTTTTATTGTACTGGTAAAGTTACTTAATTAAGATGGGAAATTTTGTACTAATATGTCTTAAAATTCTTTGTAGAAATCTGTGAAACAAGTTTTTCCACATAATCAGAAATTCAACTTACCAAAATTCCATATTCTCTCCAAACTATAATTTGCTATGTTTGTAGCTCTAGGGTCTCTTTTGTCACATTTGGATCTTTTCTTTAGTGGTGGCCCAGGAAGTGGCAAAATAAAGATTCACATTTATTAAAAGTAGGAAAAAGACAGAAGTGTAGGGAAAAAAATGGGTTCTGCAGAATGAGCCTGAGCCAAGTAAAAAGGGAGGAAAAATAAAAATACACCCTACAGCATAGGGCGGACTACAGTAAAGAGACAGGATAGCCATTTTTGAACATTTTTGTCCCTTCTACATTGATGTTAGTTAATGCACATGAAAACCAGACATATTTTAAGCATTACTATTTACTCCAATGCAGAAGGTACAATCAAGCTGAATCTCATAAAACAACACTTAACACTGCGTGTAAGAAAATAAAATGAAGTTTCCAGGATTTAATGTGCAAGTCAGGGGAAATTAAGACAAGAGTACAATTATTTCAAGTAAGAATGATGTAGAGAGATTCCAGAACGGGCAGATGGTCTGGACAAGAAGTCTAGATTTATAGGTATTGAACACGTAGAGCCACCAGTGTGGACCCCGCGGTCATCAAGGAGGAAAGTCGTCCAGGCCAGAATTGACGATGAGATGATGACAATATGCAACAACAGCAATATTTGTGCAACACTTACGACACTTACTACATTTCGCCTGCACAACACCCTCTAAGATGAGTACTCATGTTGTCACTATGATGTGAGGCCTTAGAGATGCCAAGTTTGCCAGGGCGAGTAAAGGAGAGAAACCATTGACGGATTAAACTCTAGAAACAAAAACACCAAAGGCTTGAGTCTATTCTAAGAAAGAATTCCAGCTTGTTTTATTTCCTTCTCTCCTTGCCCCTCTTTTGTCTCCCCTTCATTATTATCATTTTTGGTCTGATTTTAAAGTGTTTTAGTGTTAGTGGGGCCAACAGAATTTGATGTTATATACTGTGTTCTAGACAAATTCTTCAAATTTGTCCATTTGGGTTTGTTGCTGGATGAGGGGTCCTCTGGGGCTTCTTCCCAGGTTTTTGTTGTCTTGAACAAAGAATCTGACAAGACACACAGAAAAACCAGCAAAGGTATACTTTTACTGGAGGTGGCAAAGAAGTTACTACTATAAGGTGAGAGCAGGTGGGTGAAAAGGCCCCCACCTGCTCAAGGATAAAGGGAAAAAGATCTTCTGTACCCCCAAGTGCTGGGGTTGGGTTCTTATACAAATAAAGCATAGGATATTTGTCCTATTAAAAACTCACTTGGCTCCATGCCAGGTACAAACCATCCTATCAGAAAGCTCGCTTGGTTTCCCACTAGATATAAATGAAGGAACAGGGACAGTGTCTTTTGATTGGCTGTGCCCATATGGAAATGAAGGATTGAAAAGAGAGTCTTCTGATTGGTCCTGCCAATAGCACCAGATTCAAATTGAAAATAGCACTTTTCTGATTGGTCCACAGTCTTCAGTTGGGTTCCGAGTTCTGCAGAATTCCTCTCTTCTCAGGAAACATTTCACTCAACCTGTTAGCCATGGGTTTCTATGACCTTTGACACATTTCACTCAGTTAACTGTCGGGTTTGCTCCAGTGCTAATCTCTTACCTCAGGTTGGTTATCTTTTTTTCAGAGATTCAGTGTGTCTGAAAATTTCTTGATGGAGGAGGCATCTTTTATTGTCTGAGACTCACAAACACAGGATCTACATAGGATCTCTGCCCATCAAAATTTGGGACTATTAAGTGGAAGACTGGAGCAAAAGGTATCCGTCCATCCAGCAACTAAAGATTCATCTTGAAGGATGTGCGAAGAACAAATTTCTATGTAAATTAAAAGCAACAAAACAAAAGGAAGCCCTAAGGATGAAATAATTCCTCAATCAAAAATCATTTTGGTTGAAATATGTACCGACACCTAGATCTGCAAAAAAGAAATATGAGACTGAAAAAGAATGAGAGTCCCCTTTCAGTGAATAAATCTCAGCTACTGTTGTGAGCGCTCAGAGTTTTGCTTCCCAAATGAGGTTTAAAACTATATTTTTTAAACATGCAAAATGACAGATATTTAAGCTCACCCACCTCCTTCCAGCCCTTTCTCTATGATCTTCTACCTGGTTTTTTTTAACTTTGTGCACGCCATATGTACATTCTGCCAAGGACCACTGGTCAGGGGTGATCCCATAGCAAATGAGCAAGCAGCCAACTCGCTGTTCACTTCGTGTTCTTCAGGCTGAAAAAGTGCCCATTTGTTAGAGTAGACTCCCTCTGAATAGTCCATAAGTTAGACAGAAAATAACTAATGAACTAAAAAATAAATAAAACCCCCAAATCCCTCGCAATGACTGAAAGTTAGAAATAAGCTGAGTAAAAAAGAAACTTTAGTAGGGAGGAAAAAAAATTGTGGCTTTTTTTTCTTTTTTTTTTTTTTGCAAATTTTGAGAAAATTTTTCTTCTTTTCAGATGCAGATCCAGAATGAGCTTACTATTTGCCATGGTCAAAGTCCACAGCTTTCAATGAGAGTTTCAGGATGGGTATTTGAGGCGGCAATGGCTTCTGAAATGATTATTTGTTTGAGCAGGTGGTGCCCATGAACTGGTCCCCAGGACATGTTCCCCTGGTCTTTCAAGTCTGAGGTCAACCCTTTGCAGACTCTGCCACAGTAAGTGATTAACAAAACTAAGTTGTAGCTGGTAGACAGCTGGGTGCTTATTGCCTTGTAAGCCCTCGTGGTGTAGGCTTGTCTTTGATTATAGGCGCTGACCTTGGTCTCTGAAATCGTTGGGAAATCTGTGGGACTGGACAAACTGCAAATAGATTGCTCGGAGTTTCCTGTTTTCATTCAGATGTGTACAAATTACCTCAACATGCCCTTTTTTTTCAGAAAACACTAAGGTCTGAAAGAAACTCTTGTTATATTGTTGCCACTTAGGTTTCACGGAGCCTGCATTATCTACTCACAGCTTTAATGACTTCCTGCTGAGAGAGGTTCTGTAGCAGTCTTGGCAGCAGGGCTAAGAATAGCATTAAATGCAAGGTTATCTAGGCATTACACTCACTGTAACATGCAATTAACTCTCCTCTTCCATTTTCATTACACAATTATTCATTAATGTCAATTTAATTTTATGCATTGTTCTACATGACCGAAGGCTGATTACGGGCCTTTTCACTCCAATATCCCAAGTTAACTGGTGCCAGCCGCACTCAGGGCTGCCTAATTGCAATTTAGCCCAGACAATTCCTCCCATTTTTGCCCTCCAGTAATGGAACAACAGATCATGGCCAGGTAAAGATTTTAAGGTGGAAATAAAGCCTGAGCTACAAAACGCTAAAGTTCAGAAAAGCCTTTTTCCTTTTGTTTAATGGAATAAAAACTCTCTGGAAAAATAAAACAAAAAACAAAACGAAGGAAGATTTTTCCTTTTATTTTAATAAGACACTTTTGGGAGTTGTAGTTTAGTAGTTTCAACCTAACTACCAGCTTCATCTGTAACCCAAGTCTAAGGACCTTGCTGGGCTCCTTTATTTTGGCAACATCATTGTAACCCAGAGCTGCTATCCACACCTAGGAATTCTGAATGATAATGTGGAATCCACAGGAACATTGGCCAGCAGTTTGCAGATCTCATGGATTTTCTTCACATTGATAAGTAGTTATTTTTGCTGTTTTAGAAGGTAAGCAGGGTGTAGGGTTTGGATGTTCATCCTTTTTACTGAACTGGGCGCCTTTTGAGCAGCATCCCTCAGAAGGCAGAAATGAAAAGAATCTTGCTTCTCACAGAGCTTCCCACTGCAGTCTTCCTACTTCAAATCCAAATGAGTTCATGCGATAGCCACCTTAAAACTCTCCCGCTGAGGCAGACTCAGTGTCTGATTCAGGTCCTCATATATCCTTGTGTCCAAGTAATTCACATTATCGTTTAATCTGCACAAACAGCTCATCATTAGCTTTTCTAGTTTTACCAGCAGACAATTGTGGAAAATTAAGATTTAAAGAACTATTAAGGAGGAAGCTTGGCTGTTCCCTGCTTTCTGTTGGTGGTTACTGCTAAGTCCAAGGGAAGGTGGGTCTCTGGGATAATGAAATCCACTAACAGTCAGGAAATAAGTCTGTCTGTTCTCTTCCACAATGAGGTACTGGGTTCATTTAGAAGAAGTCAGTGCTAACTCCTTTGCAAATCTCAGATTGTCCGAATATATGAACAGGCAGATGCAGAGGCGTGTAGGAAGTGTGCGATGCCCCAGGCAAGGCAACCAGACTGCTCTTCTGAAGCAACAATAAAGCAAACAAGGTACAAACAGGCATTATAGCACCTCCCTTCTTGCCTCTGTGGGCAAAGCTGTGTCAGCGTTTCCATTTGAAACCTTCCCTTTTCAGGGGCTTTTTAATTCAGCCATAAAAATTAGTTCTAAGCAAAAGCTTGGCATGAAAAGTTTCAGCCTTAGAGTGAACTTTTTTTTTTTTTTTTTCGCAAATTGTCAAAGGAAAAAAAAAATCAGTCTTGGCTATTTTTACTTTTTTTTAAGGAACAAAAATATAAAACAGAAATGTACTGTACTAGTTGTGCACTTTTTTGGAACTCTGACAAAAAAAAATTATAGGCCATTATGCGGCATGAGCATTCTTGGAGGACTCTAGGTTTTCTTGACAGATGATTTTATAAGACTAACATCATCGGTGCTTGTAAGGTGGCTTTTCAAAAGTATTCTCTGTTGTAGCTCTTTCTCTTCAGTCACACAGAACAGATCTGCCTTATAACAGGGTGTGATGGGTCTGACGTATACAATAGTGAGTCGCTGTAGTCTATTAGCTCAATAAACCCTACTCCGAAGCATCCGTCAGTATAAATTTGGCAAAAGGGTTGCAGAGACCGGGAAAAAGCTTCCACAGTTCATGGGGCAATGGCAGTGTGTTCTCACCTCTACTAAATATACAGGAAAACAATTACACTTGCATGTGGGTTTGCAAACTCTTTCGAAAGCAATGGGGTCAACTTCCCACCGTATGTAGCTCTGGAGGAGAATTAAATAAATAGCAACATCCGAAACTTAATTAACATTATTCGGGCAAAGTTGTGCCAAGTTTGGTGGTACAAACTGCCAGTGGCGATAGAACCACACCTGTGGCTAACCCTGGACTCACCCTGTTGTTTAAAACTGCAGCCGAGGTCTGGGAGAAGCTTGTGATGCTTTGATACCATGTGGGGTGTAATAACTTGCTGCACCCTGTCAAGTTAAGAGGAGAGGTGGTGAATGAAAAATTAGGCTCGCTCTAACATTCAGAGCTTGCCATTTGTCCCAAACATAATGAGAGAGAGCTTATATTATCATCATTCCTAGTGCTACGACTACTACTACCACCACCACTAGACTCAGGTTGCTGTGTTATTACATAACCACCAAACTACGCCCTCCCCCCTTGATTTTACACTTAATTTATATGTTACTAATAGCTAACTGCTGTCTAAAGCCTTTTTGATTCATGCTCTGTTTGCTTTCCTTCTGTGAGGTTTATGGTCAAGGGACCTAATTTGCTGGCTTCATTATAAAGTGCATTTTGGACAAAATATGAACTAATGGGGTTGAATTTAGGCCTTCAACTTTGCCTCAAAAGTCAAACCATGGCTTTGTAACAAAGAGGTATTTAGCGGTGTCATTGGAGCATTTAGCTTCCTGAAGTTCACATATGATTAGAAGTTAAATATCTAAAAATCCATTTATTTGCTTAATAACACTGCCAAATTGAACCCGTCTGTGGTTTCTGCATTAGAGAGCCTCTAAAGGACTCTTTGGAGGTACCATGTGTGTGACTACTAACTTCATAGATTTCAACCAGCATCACTCACATCAAATCATCATTCCTCTTGGACGTGCACCAAGGAGAGGGGCGCCCTCGTCGGGCCCGGGGAAGTGGGGGTCCTGTGCTGTCCTCTGTGATTGTGCAGGTCACCATGCAGTCAAAGTGTTGGGCCCGGTGTGTCTGCATCCCCAGCTCCCAACCCTCATTTTCGAGGGCCTGAGCTAATTTGGGTATGTATGTATCCCACAGTCCCAGTGTGGAGCATGCGATGGATCGAGCCCTTCCTATGCGCTGTGGCCAACACAGGCTGGATGCTTTATGACGTGCCTGTTCTCAGCGTGTCTCTGAAAAAGCTGCTAAAATCCTCCAACAACCTTGTGAAAGAGGTCTGGTCGTAGTCCCCATGTTACAGGAGAGAAGACAGAGGAACACAGATATTAGGTGCCTAACCAAAGTTATGTACCGATAAGGAATGAAGCCGTCTGAGATTTACACAGGGGCATGTCGACAAGCCCGGCCTCTCAACCTTATACTCTTCTGTCTCTGTAACTTTGCCCTGAGTGAATCTATGACATAGTTCTGGTTCTTAAGAGAATTATAAACTGGTTGAGCTGAATTCTACCGTATACATTTGACTCGGCTGTGTAATAAAGGGTGACATGTGATTAGGTACTAAAGGTATGTCAAGGAGTGAGCTAACCAGGAAGGCTTCCCGGGGGAGGTGTGACTGTTTTTGAGACTGGGAGAATGTTAAAGACTCTGGGTAGGTGGCAAGGAGGTGGGAGTTGTTTCTGTTGTGATAGGGTCGGGCAAGGGAAGCAGAGCTCCTGCTGGTAGGAGAGGCAGACCTGGGCAGGGGAATGGTAGATGCTGTCTAGGAAGACGAGGGCTTTGAAACTAGGCTTAGAAGTATAAACAGAATTCAAAGAAAAAACATGATTATCCAGTGAAGCCGAAGGTTTAGGGAATCATCCCCTTTGGGTCTGCTGAGCAATCTAAGAAGAGGATGTGTGCAGAAGGAGGGCCTCGCATTTTCACCTGGGAGAGAGGTCTCACACACGCTTCCCTTTACGATGCCGCTGCTGGTGCCATGTCCCTCCTGTGGCTTCCTGTAGTGGGGAGGTTGCTGCAGTCTGAGTTCTGCAAAGTCCAAAGATCAGGAGATCTGACCAGCGTTTCATCTGCACTTACAGGAGCTGGTGTCTGAGTCTGCCCGACTGCTGGTCCTGGATTTTGGCGACTACCACATAGTGTATTCTTGGATCGAGAACTCAGTCTTCCATATTAAGACCCAGAGAATTCAGTTAAGTTCAGTGATTCTTCCCCTTCTCCCTCTAAAGAGCACTCAGCAAGTCTCTTAGTATCTCTCATAAAATCTGATCCAAAAGGTAAATGTGTTCTGAAAATCCAAACTGACATCCAGCTAGTAATGAGGTAGCACATTATAAAACAGTCATTGGGATATGGCTGGGAACACCCTTGCTCTTGGAAAAAGATGTCAACATTTGGATTCCCCTGGAGACACCCTCTCTGCCAAGCCTGGCACATTCTCTACAAGAAACCTCCCAAGGGCTGCACGTAGTCCAGGCGTAGGCCAGAGAGCACGTTCTTGACATTGTAGGTGGAAGGTGTCTCACTGTAGTAGTTTAGAGTTTTAAAGGCTATTTTCTTAAAGCATCGTATCAAAAGTTGCCAGAAGTTAGGAAGATGCAAGTTTTTTCTGTGTCTGAGAATGGCAGAATTTAGTATTAGGATTCTCCTAATATGGCCCTGCCCCTGCTCAGGAGGCCACCTGCTCTCCTTTGCTGGATGAGGAATTCTTAAGCCCAGAGAGGGAAGCGATTTGCCAATGTCAGAAGCAGGCCTTTGGCTTAGATCTCCAACTTGCACTCCTATGCTTTCACTAGCTCCAAGTGCTCTTTTCTGATCTATCTTTCAGACTGCACAGATTATTAGGGCTAATTAGAGAGAGTTCTCCTTGGTAAGGATAATTAGCACAGAGGTACCAGCTTTGAGTGAGAAATCCTAAGCTGCAATCCAAGCTCTCACCGCCAAAAAGATCTAGTGTGAATCATTTAACTTTTCTGATCCTCAATTTCCTCATCTGTAAAATGTGTATAATAGTATCTAGTGCCCTGACCTGTTAAGAGCATCAAAAAAGATATTACATGGGGACTTTTTTTAATGGGCTGTAAAGCACTCCACAAATCTGCTTAAAAAAAAAGAATGAAAATGTGGTTTTAAAATGTGATAATGTTTGTATTGACATAGTTTATATCTGTGTATAATTTCCCTCCTCCCACTACCCCCTAAAATAAAAAAAACAAACAAGAAACTGGTTTTAGAACAGATTGCATTTTCTCCAATTTTTCGTTCTAAATTGAGAGTTATTGGAAGGTTACAAGGCACAAGAAACGGCATGTTCTAAATCATTCCTGCTGAAACACATCAATGTGTTCACGGCGGTTGTTTCACGGTAATAGGAATGTTGGGAATCCTTTAAAAATTTTTTGCTTTAAATTTTCTCAATTATTGGTGTATATATTAGTCTAATAATTAAAGCAAAAAGCATTCTAAAATAAATCTTGAGGTACATTTGTAAAGGCCTCCATTTGACAGCAATAATAATTGCTACAATTTCTCCTCTGCTTCCTGTGTAGCATAGACTTTACACACTCTGCTTTATGCTTCATTAAATTTTTAAAAATCTTACAAGATGAGTATTATTGTTCTGTTTACAGATTTTAACCTGAGGCCCAGTGAGAAGGAATCACCGGCCTTAGATTGCATAGCAAGGTCCACAGATCCTCTCTGATCCAGAACTCATATTGTTTGTGGTGTTGGGCTGAGATTCCGACACGATGGTATTTGGTCCCTCTACTCCTTGTATGCACCAGTCCTGTGGCTGCACCAGTCTGCTTAGCCTGCTCTGTCATAGTGGATAGTGGCCTGGCTCTCCTAGATTGCAGCTGGGGTCCGGGTCTGATTCTAACCAGTATAAGCTGAGGGATAACCTCACACAGGGCCCTCCCCCTCTCTGGAGCCTGTGCTTTTTCATTAACAGAATGAAGGCCTTAGATGAAATAAACGGTTTTCAAACTAGCTTTAGCTACAAACTTGTTACCTGTTTTTTGTTTTTAAGTGAATTTTAAGTGAATTTCAGTTTACTAGCCCATGTGTTAGGGACCTCTTAGCTTTTAAGATGTAGAGCAGATGACCACAGCCTCAGTCCACATCTTGTGAAAGTGCAGCTCCAGGGCCCTCCTCCTCTGGGCCCCACTTCCCCATCTATGAATGGATATTCGGAGCTTCGCCTGCTCTGCGCTTCATTAATGCAAGCATAACATTTAGTTCTTTACCTTAAATGCCACAAACCCCAAAAACAACACAACAACAACAAAAGAACAATCGTATAAATCTTTGTAGGTCTAAAAGGATTTACTGGATATTTTGGGAAGATGGCGAGAGTCACAAGCCAATAAGTTCAAATTCTTGTTAGATGTTGCTAAAAGTTTTTTGTCCTTTAAAAACCTGGGTTGTAGCCACTGGCTGCTTCCACTTCTACCCCCTCTTCTAGTTCATCGTTTCCCTTTCTGACCATCGCTGATTTCTCCTTCTGCTTCTTTTTCCTAACCCAATATTCACCATAGAAATTCGTGAGCCAGGTGTTATCAGGGTTTTTTTTTTTTTTTTTTTTTAACAACACATCACTTGGCACTTCCGTGTACAGAACTGATAAAGAGTGCTGCTTTCTGGTCAAACCCGCAGAAGTGGACACAGCGCCTTGCTCTCTGAGGCACCTAAGCTCGCTCGGAGTGACCCGCTGGAAACCTCACGGGGAGACCGTCTTTAAGGTGCAACCTGCCATGAATTGTTCCCTTCCCTGCTTCTTCCTGATGATGACTGGCCACTTTCTCTTTGGAAGTTCTATTTTGCCCCAAGAAGACATCAAGTGTAGTATCTGAAACATGTTCATAGGTTTCTGGGTAAGCATTTCCGGCCTATTAAAGGGGAGGAGAGGGTGTCCGCTTAATTAGTTCTTTACACCAGGCACTCGCTAAGCAGCTGTATGGCAACTGCTGGTGGATGACCGTATATGACTGTGTGACCGCCAAATTAAACAGATTACGCACTAGAAAGAAGTGAGCTACAAGTGATCCTATGGGCGACAAAGGCCACGAAGCAAAGCTAGGAGGCCATCCTGCTCTCTGTGCGGCTCTGCATGTGTGACATCCATAACTTGTCATTTTACAGGGAGGTAGGAAAAGTTCTACTCTAAAACTTCGCTTATAAATTTTGGTTATCAGCCCACTTGGCCATTTTATTTAGATCATTTTGTGAAAGACTATGTTTGGATTAGTGTTGGGCATAAGTAAATGGCAGTTCTTCTCTGCTCTGAATGCTCAAATGGCTCACTGAGGCACCCGTGCAGCTGTTGTAGGATGTGTAATGGCATTAGGCGCTGAGTTGGGGAGGAAGCTGGTGCCAGGCGTTTCTGGCTGCTGCTGTAGGGCTAGCTATTCTCTTGGGGAGGCAGCTATCATTAGCAACAGTGCTAGGGGCAAGGCCCTTCAGTAGGCTGCTTGCTGGCGTAGAATCCTGGATTTCTGTGCAAGGAAGGAGGGAGAGGCATTTTACTCTTGAGTCATAATCCGTCATGATCGCCCCTGAATTTCCTTTCAGCGGCTGGAAGTGGAGTGTTCACAGCTCCAAGTGGTCGTATACCTCGCCTGTGTGTCTGATGTGGACCCTTCCTCCCTCTCTCTCTGCTTCTGTCCCTAGCTTCTTCCTTTTCCCCACTGGTCAGACAGTATATACCAGAGGACCTATTACAATCACCTGCTCTCACCAGCTT
>PVJO010019514.1:0-34099 GCA_004026905.1 Hystrix cristata
GACGTCCGCTTCAGCAAGACCCTCAACTCCTGCAAGGTGCCGCAGATCCGCTGCGCCAGCGTGGAGCGCCTGCTGGAGCGCCTCACCGACCTGCGCTTCCTGAGCATCGACTTCCTCAACACCTTCCTGCACACCTACCGCGTCTTCACCACGGCCGGCGTGGTGCTGGCCAAGCTGGCCGACATCTACCGGCAGCCCTTCACCTCCATCCCCGTCAGGTAGCCCGCAGTGCTTGTCAGGCTCACGCGGGGCGCAGGGGCTGTGACCCTGGATGGCGCTGGTCCTCCCGAGCCGGATGGCGGGCGAGGCTGAGAGCCAGCAGCCGTGTCCCCTGCGCGCCTGCGGCCCGGGGGCGTCCGGGCCTCAGCGCCACCCAGCTGCCCCTCCCGACATGGCCCTTACCCCCAGGTCCCTGGAGTTGTTCTTCGCCACCAGCCAGAACAGCAGAGGCGAACAGCTGGCCGACCGCAAGTCCCCGCGTCTGTGCCGCAAGTTCTCCTCCCCGCCGCCGCTGGCCGTGTCCAGGACCTCCTCGCCCGCGAGGACCCGGGAGCTGTCCCTCACCTCCCCCTTGAACCCGAGGACTGGCGCCCTGGACCTGACCACGTCTTCGTCCTCCAGCAGCCCACCCGCCGTGCACAGCCCCGCTGCGTCCCCACCGCCGCACCCCGGTAAGTCCCTGGGGCGGGGGTCCTGCCAAGGCCTCCCCTGGGCACAGCCCAGCAGCCGCTGGGAGAGAGAAGGTGCCCCGCCCCATGGGGCTCTGTGTGGTACACCAAGGAGGTGTCCACCACCCTGGGAGACTTGGCTGCTGCCTCCCTCCCCAGCCCTGCTCAGGCCATGCTGCCTTGTCTCTTAGACTGCAGCCACGTGGAGTCTCTTTCCTGTCCGGGAAACTCCTTGGTCCTCCTGCCCCGGGGCCTTTGCACTTGCTCAGCCTTCTGCCCACACAGCCTTCCTAGGAACGCAAGCTCCACAGGATCAGCAGCCCCAGGTGTCTTGCTCACCTCAGTGCCTGCCAGAGAGTACATTTTTGTGAAACGAATGAAGGAAAATGTGGTGAACTGCTAGATGGTCCTTTGGTAGATCACCTTGTCTTCCTCAGCTTGGTGTGTATGGTGGTTAGTGGACACGATCTCTGGTGCTTTTAAAATCCAGTGCATTCCTGTGATGAACATAAACACCGTTTCTCAGCCAAATTAGCAAAGAGCTTTTTAAGAAACCACTCTATATAATTAATTCATTAATCAGGCTGGCTTTGAACTTACTGTGTAGCCCAGGCTGGCCTTGAGCTCACCCCAATGCTCCTGCCTCAGCCTCCAGAGTGCCAGGATTCTAGGCGTGCGCCACCACATCTGGAGGTGTGTTTACTGATAACATAAAAAGCGGGCAGTAACTCAGACAAAGGTCTGCAGTTCAAGGATGAGCAATTTGCTCTCTCTGGAAGCTTCTGGGTGCTCCTGGGCGAAAGTCCTAATATAATTTTAACTGGAGCGGCTGTCATGTTCCACAGTGGCTCCTTAACCAAGAAATCATTCACAGTGACAAGGTAGCAGCGGAGGAGAAGGCGGGGAGGAGGAGTAAAAAGTCACTGAACAGCAAGGTTCAGTGAAGTCACGGTGGGTCCTCCTGGGGTCTAAGGAGGCAGCAAAGGAGTTGACACGGCATCCAGTTCTGGCCCCGGCTGGGCTCAGGGAGGCCGGACTCAGGCCCCGGGGCAGGAGGGCAGGAGGGCAGGGGGCCTGCGCCTCCCGTCCTTTGGCTGAGGTGCGCTTTGTGTTGGACCGCAGCGCTGCGCGGGCTGGGAGCAGGGCCGAGTTCTGTTGCACACCTCCGGGGCGGCGTGCCGGCCGATCTCCTGGGCCTCAGGCTGCAGGGCCTCGCTCCTGCATCATAAGGTAGCGGGACACTGAGGGCCTCACACCTGTTTCTCAGTGGATTTTCCCCAAACAAAAGGCCCAGAGTTCTACCTTCGGGAGTCAGTTTGTGTGAATCACTCAGGTTGGAGATGCTCGTCTCATTTTGCAGTTGAGGTCAGAGTTAAATGCTGGGCTCCTCCTAGTCGAGGGGCCCCCAGAAGGTGTGGGGAGGTCCGTGATACTTGGTGACACCCCCAGAGGCAGCCTGTGCTCCAAGAGGCCCGCTCCTCTGCTCCCCCAGCTTCCTGCGCACATGCGCCCCGGCACCTCTAGCTCTGCGTCCCACCGTGACCCTCCTTCTTGGCCTGTCGACTGAGCGCCTGCCCCTGGCTACTGCTGGCATCTTACAGTGTTTCCCTTTCTGTCGCGGTCTCCTGGTTTCTCTGAATGCGCTCAGTTACTCTGTGAAGTGGTTGTTCACAGAGACGCACAGCACAACTGGATTGAAAATAAAATGGGAAAGGAAGAAAAGCCACGTGAGGATGGGCCTGGGTAGTGAGCAGTGAATCGGAGGGGTCCTCTGTGGTTCCTGGAGCCCCGACTTTGGCTCAAGCATCTTGGCCCAGAATGAAGACAGGGATGGATGTGAGACAGCTGGGGGTAGACTGGGTGCGGCAGCTTCCTTTCCACTGTCAACACTCAAAAAAGGTGAGCTCGTGGGTAGAAGACGTAGCCCTCAGGCTGTGACTGTGGGAGTGCTTGGGGATTTCTGAGCAGGTAAAAGGAATCACAGATGTAGTTTTCTCTTTTTTCTGCATTCAGGTATGGGCAACATTGGTCATGATGAGCTTTAGAGAGGTTGTGGATGGATGAATGGTTTTGTATCCATCTGAAAGTTCAGTGTGCATGTATGTGTGCAAGTTCGTGTGTGTGTCCACACGCGTGTGTGAGTCTGTGCAAGTCAGGAGTGCTGCTTGGCTAACCCCACTGTCTTGTCTTGAAAATTCCATTTGGCAGAGAAAACAGAGATGCTGATCTGTCATTAATTTGAAAGATGTGTGCATGTGCTTTGCATAATGTGAGCCATTGGCAAATCTGGCTGAGGCCCCTGAAGGCTGCACAGGTCCCTTTGGTCTCTCCCACTGCTGCCCACCTGGACAGTTCAGAGCATGCTTTTTGAAAACTATTACTGAGTTTGGACAAGTTTTATTGTTGTTCCCATAATGTCAGTCTTGCAATATTTCTGGCAAAAGAACAGTGTGAAGGGAAAGATGTGAAACGGAAACTAGCCTTCAAAATGAGCAAGGCGACAAATGCTTTAAGGAAAAAGTACTGTAATGCAATTTCATTTCCTCCCAGCCTGATTCCCAGCCTGTTCTGGGCTCGCCCAGCATCCCCTGGTGCCCTCTGTTGCCAGGCAGACCCTGCTTTCTCCTTTTTAAAGACATTTAAATTTTTACGAACCCATGTTTGCAGGTCATAGTGATCACATTCCTCATGGGGAGTTGGTACATGCACACAACACACCTTCATTCTTTTTATGTCCCCTCCCTCACCCCTCCCTCCATCTCTTGGTCCCTTCTGCAAAAGATCTACCTCCCTGTTTCCTATTATGTATCATTTTTTTGCTCTTTATTTATACATTGGGTTTCTCACGTAAGAGGAACCATGTGTGCCTGATTTATTTCATATATCATTATGATCCCAAGGTGCATCCGTTTTCCTACAAATGACTCAGGCTTGTCTCTCTTTAAGGCAGGGTAGTGCTCTGTGGTGTGTAAATGCCACATTTTCTCTATCCATTCTTCTCTTGATGGATCCGTAAGGCCCCACTTCTACCCCAGATGCTCCTCCAACCCAAAGAGCAGCCTGACCCGGACGCCACCCCATGATGGCTTCTGCATGAGAAGCTCTCCCTGGCAGGCACAAGGGGGTGCGCTTGGCCGAGCAGCACCCCCAGGACACACCGCACACCTTGCTGCGAGCGTCTGTTTCCCCCTTAGGCTGCGCGTGTGCCCACTCGTTCTGCGGGCGCAGCAGTTGGCGTGTGGCCGGCTGCAACTGAACACCCGGGGGCGCTGCCCCACTACTGACTGGCCTCTCCTCTCTGTGGCTCCTGCAGTCCGCAGAGCTGTCGTCTGCTCTCCTGCCTGTCGGGACACTGGGGTGAAGGTCCTTCCCTGGACCACGTTTGGGGCTCCACATACTGCCGGCCGGCTGCAGAGTCCTCCTTTCCTCCGCCGGATGAAGGGTGGAGCGCGGGCCAGCTTTGGCCATTCCGCCCGCTCCTGCATGGCGGATGCCTCCCCGCTGCTGCGGAGGGAGCTATTTCGATCATAATTAAACCAACAGCTAAGCGCCGATGTTTTCATCAGCATCTTGCAGGCCTGCCAGCTTTACTGTAATTATGTCATTCAAGGAAGGAGTCCAGCCATTTCCTGTCCCCAGCTCCTTTGAAAAGATGGAAATTGTGGCCCTATTTCTAAGGAGCGAATCACATGCCAGTGTAAAAATGGCTCTATGGGATGTCATTAGGGATTTTGTCATGTTTGTCGAGTGAAATCTTGCACGGCATGAAAAGGGAAGCAGCTGGGGTGGATGGAGTACTGTCACAACGGCTGACCTTCAGCCTTAACCCGTGGGAATTAATGAAAAGCCGAAGGGAAAGGAGGTCAAAGTTGCTGAGCATATGTTCCTTTTGGGGGATACTGTTCCCTGGACGAGCGCGCTTGTGTTGCGGTTGTACCAGTTGACAGCCGGGGGAAGGGGTGGCGCTGTCGCAGCCCGGCCCTGCAGCCCCAGGACAGGCTCTTTCTCTCTCAGGGTGTCCTTCCCTGCTGTAAGGAGCTTGTGTTGTCTTAAACTCCCTCTGGGGTTCACTTTGAAGGTTTCTACTTGCTTCCCGCAGATCTGTGACTCTAGCCGGAGCTCGAAGGGGACTCTGGGAGGAAGGAGGTCCCCAGCCACAGGTGGCCGCGGCCATTGACGTGAGGCTGGTGGAGGAGGCGAGATGAAACGTGACTTTAATTTCAGCGAGTGTGGATGTCCCTAGCGGCGCTTGGGAGAGCTACTGTGCAGGGCTGCATAGACTCCGCGAGCTTCCCGTGTGGGGTGATGACAGAGCTTCAAGGGGCAACCCAGGCAGAGGTAGCCCGGGCCTGACTTTGGTCGCGGTCTGGCTTATAATCGGAAGAAGGCCCTTTTCTCCACTCCAGGAAAGCCCAGCTGCCTCACAGGGCAGGGGACCCACTACAGACCCCCGTGCTTTCTAATACCTCCTGCTGCACTGGATAGAAGGGGCTTGGCCAGGGCACCGGGGCAGCCGGGGCAGCAGGTCATGGGTGGGGAAGAGCCACGTCCTTAGCATGTTGCTGGGAGGAACAGCTTGGTTTCCGTGGAGGGTTTTTCAAGATGGAGGCTGCTGGGACACACTCCTGTCCTGTGAGGAACTTGCTCATCTCCACGAACAACACCACCCAGACGCCCTTCAATCCTGGACCTGGCTGTAAAATCCTGCTCTTTTCCAGCGGCCGGCCTGGAGTCTATGCCAGCAGAACGGGCAGGCATGGAAAGTGCCCCGGTGGTGGACCCCACCGAGCTGTCGCCTTGCAGGTCCCCCTCAACGCCCCGGCACCTCCGCTATCGCCAGCCTGGAGGTGAGTGTTGGGCAGAGGGCCCCAGAACAGAAAAGTGCAGGGTGGAGTCTGGTGTCTGCCTCCCCCAAAACCTCTTAGTGTCCACGGTCAAAATGAATCAGAGGTGATGATGTTCCTGTAGGACTGAGGTGTGAAAGACAAACGGGGAGGGGATGGACCATCTGCCTGACAGTACATTTGGTCCCATCCTTGCATCGCATTTTGTGTGCCACAAGGTGGACCAGGAGGCCTGGCAGTGGGTGGGGAGAAGTGGAGGAACCTCGGCCTGGTGTCCCCACAGTGCGTCTGACCCTGACTCCTTACCAGGAGCTGAGTGTAGCCTTAGGAGCAGGCTCATGGGCGACCTGCCATTAGGGGACCTTTCGTCTAAAATATCTAAATAAGGTCCAGTTGCTTGGAACCCCATCGATGTTGTTAGTGACAGGAATTACAATTTTTCCTATATGGGGCTATGAAAATTGTAAAGTATGATCCCGTAATTTGGGAACACAACAAGTGTCCTCTGATTGGTGGACAGCAATCAGAGCTGAAGGTAGAAGTCTTTATCTCCCTCTTCCCACCTCTTCAGTCAGATAAGAATATACAAGTAACCGTTGTTCTGAAATTCTTCTCTTCAAGCCAGTTACGTCAAGTCAGAACAGAATATACAATCGCGAAAACAGACTCACCCCCAATAACCCGGGTGAAATGTAAAGGCGTGTCCGTCTCACTCACCTTCCCATCCTCTTATTTCTGCACAACCAGGACAAACGGCGGACAGCCCCCACTGCTCCGTCTCACCAGCTTCTGCTTTCGCCATTGCCACAGCTGCAGCCGGACACGGGAGTCCCCCGGGTGAGTAGGGACCTCCGAGGACCAGCTCGCGGCCCCGGCCAGCTGGGCTTCATGCTGCTGCCCTGCGTCCCTGTCTGAGGTGGGCCCTGTTCACAAGCTGCGCAGGAAGCCCCGCCTCCGTGACGTGGGTGAACCTGCGGGACGCTGTACTAAGTGACATACGAGGTGTGATCGGAAAGTACAGTGACTGTTTAGATTTTTTTGTTTTTAACAAATTATTACACACAGTAAAAGACACATTGCCATTGATCGCTCTCAAAATTTTCTTCCTGGCTCCAAAAACACTTACCCATCATCCTGGCCACTTTCTATTTTTTTTTTATTTTTATTTTTTTATTAAATTTTTTTTTTTTTTTACCAAGAACATGTATTGGTACATTGTATACATAATGATCACATTTATCATGGTTATTTTGTACCTGCACATGATGTATCTTGGTCCCCTGGCCCTTCCCACCCCTCCCTTCTGTTCCCCCCTTTCCTTATTTACAGCAGGTTTATTTACTTTTATCCATTTTTTCCCTTTTCCCTTTCTTTCCCTTTCCCTTTCTTCTTTTCCCCCTTTTCCCTTTCTAGTTCTCCTCTCTTTTGAATATTATCTTTCTTTTACCTAATATCCATTATGCCTCTTTGTCTTTATGTACACTTATGGTTTCTCATATCAGGGAAACAATTTGATGTGTACTGGTAAGTGTCTGATTTATTTCACTTAAGAGTATGTTCTCAAAAAAAAAAGAATATGTTCTCAAGGTGCATGCATTTACCTACAAATGACTCTAGTTTATCCTTTTTAAGGCAGAGTAGTACTCCATTGTGTAGAAAAACCACATCTTCTTTAGCCATTCCTTAGTTGTTGGGCATTTGGGTTGTTCCCAAGGCTTAGCTATTACAAATTGTGTTGCTATGAACATGGTATCTCTATGTGTTGCTCATATCTCTATGGTATGAGGTTTTCAGTTCTTCTGGGAAGATACCAAGCAGAGGAATAACTGGATCAAATGGAACCTCTAGTTCTAGTTTTTTGAGGAATCTCCATATTGATTTCCACAGTGGTTGGACCAATCTACATTCCCACCAACAGTGGAGGAGTGTTCTTTTTTCCCCACAGCCCCGCCAGCATTTGTTATTGGTTGATTTTTTTCATAAACGCGGTTCTTTCTGGAGTGAGATGGAATCTTAGCGTTGTTTTGATTTGCATCTCTCGAATGACCGGTGATGTTGAACATTTCTTCATATGTTTATTTGGCATTTTTATTTCTTCATCTGAGAAATGTTTATTCATTTCAGATGCCCATTTTTGGATTGAGTCTTTAGGTTTGGGGGGGTTGATTTTTTTGAGTCCTTTATATATTCTAGATGTTAAACCCTTGTCTGAGGGGCAGCTGGCAAAGATTTTCTCCCGGTCTGTGGATTTTCATCATGCTCTATTGGTGATTTCTCTTGCTGTGCAAAAGCCTTTTAGTGGGATGAGGTCCCAAGCACTGATTCTTTGTATTATTTCCCGTGCAGTCTGGGTTCTGTTCATAAATTTTTTCCTACCCCTATGTCTTCGAGAGTCCTTCCTACTCTGTTCTCCAGTAGATTTAGTGTTTCTGTTTTAATGTTTAGATCTTTGACCCACTTTGATTTTAGTTTAGTACGTGGTAAGACACACGTGTCCAGTTTTAGTTTCGGCATGTATCCTGGCCTCTTCCTGCTCTGGAGTCCTCGATCCTGAGTGTCTTTAGTTGCTGTCCTGGCACCTCAATGTCCTGAATCCATCCGGAGTGCTGACCTTTCTTCACAGTGCCCGCTCCGTGAACAAGGTAGGTGAGGACACAGCGTCACGCCTTGCCAGCCTGCATTCTGTTGGATTGCATTTGGCAGCAGGACTCACCATAGTTTTGATCATTCCCGGAAACAGCACTCAGGAGAGAGGGCTCCAGAGCTGCTGCAGGAAGTGGCCAGCGTGATGGGATGAGCGTGTTGGGAGCTGGGAGGAGGATTTTGAGGGGGTGAATGGCAATGTGTCTTTTACTGTACTGCATTTAAAAAATGTAAACACTGACTTTAGTTTTTGATCGCCTTGTAAGCCAGGCACAGGGACATGCAGGAGAAAACTCTGGCTCGCTTAGGGGCAGGGCCAGGGCCGGGCTGGCAGGCGTCCCCTGATAGGGGCCTAACAAAGTCTAACTCACAGAGAGAAGTGCGAGGCGCGTTCGTGATCGGGGCTGGGAGGGGATGAGGAGAGTTGGGTGAAGCAGGCTGGTTTCAGTTTGGAAGGAGGAATAAGTTCTAGGGATTTATCATGCAACATGGTGACTTAATACTTGTGTTTCGGATTCTTGAAAATTGCTGAGTGGATTTTAAATGTTCTCACCAACACAGGAAAGGTGAGTGGCGGATATGCTAATTAGCTTGATTGAATCATCCCACAGCGGATTATCGGACATCACCTCGTGCCCATAGATATAAGCAATAAAATTAAACAAATACACAAACGGGCAGGCGCCGTCGAGGGAGCACCACACAAGCTGTGTGTGGGTTGCAGTTCTGAGATGCTGCATCAGAGAAGGAGAGGGGACGTTTTCCATGTTGTAGCATGTTGTACTTCAGCCTGCATTTGAGTTGAGTTGGACCCCACTCATGTGTGCGAGGTGCAGGGAGGTCGTGGAGGCGGGGTGGGATAGGGGCTGTTGCTTGTGACGTGAGCTGCCGCCTCACTCATCTCTAGTAGCTTCAGGTCCCTCTGAGTTGCGTTTGTTTTGAGGGTAAAGAAGAGCCTAAAGTAAAAGTGTGGTTTTAATAGATGAACATGTTATTCATTGTCCTTGCCCTCTTCTCTCCCAGGCGAGGGGGACACTGTATTCAAGCCCATCTGTGATTGCTTTAATAGACTTTTTGCTGTGTTTTCTCCTGACCAAAGGACTGGGTTCTAATCATGATTTGTGGAACCAGGCACGATGGTGTCTTTCGTCCCTCTGCCATTTCTGCCTGCCACAGTACCGTCCCTCCCTACAGCCCGCGACCCTAGACCACGCTAGGAAGCAGCAGGTGAAGCCCGGGGAGGCGCCCGTGCTGTGTCGGAGGCTGCTCTCCTCACAGCACTCAGGGTGATGCTGCCTGTCATCATCTGCAGCCACAGGGTTTCAGCGGCAAAGGCGACAAGGGTGTCCTGGCAGTGGCCCCCGCACGGTCCAGGGCTCAGGGCACAGTGGAGCTGGCCCTGCCAGGGACCCCACTTCCCGGGAGAACAGGGCAGAAGGTTTGTGCTTCAAGGCTGCCTAGGAAGGAGGACTCTGAGCGGAAGCAGGGACACGCTGGGAAGGTGATCTGGCCACGCGGGCTGGGAGGGGACAGCAGGGCCGGGGCTGGCAGGCGTCCCCTGGAAGGCGAGTAGAGAACGGCTGGCTCCCCAGACAGAAGCAGGCACTGGAGCCCCAGCTGCACCGGTGCCCGGCCAGCAGCAAAGGCTGGGAGGAGGGGGCGTGGGTGGGAAGCGAGCATCGGGCTTCATCGGCCTCTGAGGGTGCAGCAGTGGGGTCCGCACACTGCCTGTCCCCAGGCCCGACCCAGGTGAGGCATGGGGGACGCGGTGGGTTCCCAGTCTCAGGCTGCTCTGCTGTCACTCCACGTCTCAGTCTCTTTCCTCACTGCTGGGACACAGTCTGACACCCGAAATTTCAGAGGAGGGGTTGGTCTTGACTCTGGACTGAAATGGTCCATAGTCGGCTGCTCCAAGGCAGGGCGGTGTGAAGAGGGCCAGGCGGAGGAGAGCTGCTCAGGGCATGGCACGCGGGAAGCAGAAAGGAGAGGCTGGGGGAGGGGAGACAGACCCTGCCAGGATGGGGCGCAGCAGACCCCTCCTGACCACGGCTGTGAGCTCAGAACCCAGTCTCCTTCCAAACTGACGGTTAGTGGCTGTAATTTGAAACATTCACTCTAGTCACTGCTTGGAACCCTTTCTTGTTGCGTTACAAGGAATTGCACATTTAGCAAGAGGAAGGGTGGAACATTTTCTTTATGAAGAGTCCAAGCTGGAGGCCCTTCCTGGCCCCGAGTCTGTGAGAACGGCTGTGCGGGTGCAGGCAGCTCTGTCCTGCCGTCTGTTCAGAATTGCCCACTCTCTGCCCGCTGCAGAGCTGGCCGGATTTCTGCACGCGTTGGAGAGTCTGGCTTCTGCTTTTGCTTTTATTGCTGTCGGACATGGAGTCTACCCTTTCCAAACATGCGTAGGTCTGTTTTCTCCGAGTTCGCCCTGCTAGCCAGAGAACACAACTTCGGCCCTCCCCGGGTCAAGATTCAGGCTTTGCGCTTTCCGTGAGTGGAGCGACCTTGCAGGGAGATTTCCCCGCATTCTTACGCAGAGCTGGATCGAGCGCCCCGCATTGCATCTCCGGTTCTTCACGTCTCTCGGAGCCCGGCAGCGCCTCTGCCGCAGAAGCGTGGTCGTCCTGCTTGCTGCCCATGTGCCCTCTCCGTCCCGCATATCTGCAGCCATCTGCTCAGACTCGAGGCTCTGTGTGGATGCGAAGATGGCTGCTGATGTGCGGAGCCACAGGTGTGGTTTGGATGGAGGACCGTATGAATAGAAACACAGATCCGGGAATAAATGTATCAGGCTCATCACGGTGCTACCATCAGCCTCAGACCACAGCGTTAATTACGGAGTTTATGGAATGATCTGAAATGAAGTCAGAGAATGTGAGGCGGGTGGTTTTACGAGTGGAATGTAACGAAGGAAATGGCATGGAGGGCCAAGAAGCAGCTCTTCGTTGTGTTTGAGCAGATTGCCATGTTTTGTGGTTTTATGCAGTTGATGTAAATGAGCCAGTGAGGAGAGGAAAGGTTAGCACTTACAGGAAAATTAATGGCGTTGTTGGTGAAAGAGTGGATCCTTTGTTGGTGATGATCTGGTATTCCTGGGTGATTCAGTCTGTTTTTTGCTAAGCCAGTCACGCCTGTGGGGTCAGTAGCAGGGCTCAGTCTGGTGTGAGTTGGGCTTAGACCAGTTTTTAAGACTGATTGATGCCTGGTCCGGTCCCCAGTGATCCTGACCTGACTCACCTCAAGTGCATCTTGGGAAGCGGAATTTTCTAAAGCTTTCCTGGTGGCACCATTGTGGAGCTGTGCTGAAGACCACTGCACGAGGTGAAGCCGGTGTGCGGGTGAGTGTGTGTTAGAAATTCGGATTCTGGGGCCACATGCTGGTCCTTCTGAGCCAGACACTTCAGGGGTGGCACCAGCACCTGAGTTTTAACAAGTTCTTCACTTGATTCGGGCACACAGTAAAGTCTGAGAACCACGGAGCCCATATAATGTCGGGGATCCCTGTCCCCGTTTAAAAGGTGGGTGGCTCCCTGGCACTTGGGAGGCTGAGGCCGGAGGGTCACAAGTTCGAAGCCAGCCTGGGCTGCATACTAAGTCTCTGTCTCGAAAAGCAAAATGAATACCCCAAACCTCTGACTGTAGATCACCTGTCACCTAGGTTTTTATTTCTTCCTAAGCCTTTTATACAAGTCTACCTTTATCTTATAGCCTGCATGGTTGGTGTTATCCAAGTTACAGATTTAAATTCTCACTTTTTGTTATTATTTAAAACATGGAAGGTTACCTTGTGTTCTGCACAACATTAGAGACTGTTGTTTTAACCTCAATGACAAACTCTTTTAATAATTTTTCTCCTGTTACATTTTTGTAACAACTTTTTCCAGAGGTAATTCACATGCTGCACAGTTCACCTATTTAAAATCAACCCCTCAGTGGATTTTAATATATCCCCAAAGTTGGGCGGTGATCACCATGATACATTTTAGAAACATTTCTATTACCTCAGAAAGAAACCCTGTGCCTATTAGCATTCACCCCCACCTATTTTTTTCCCCTCTGCCTTGTACAACTATGCATCTTTTTTCTGCTTATAGATTTGCCTATTCTGGACACTTAATATAAATGGAATTATATCATATGTGGCCTTTTCTGTCTTCTTTTATTAACATAATCTTTTTGAGATTTCTTCATTTTTGTAGCATGTATCAGTCAGGGGGTCCTTTTTCGTAGCAGAATAATATTCCACGATATGCATATACCAGATTTCATTTACCTATTCATTGGTTGAAGGGCAGACATGTGGATTGTTTCTACTTTTGGGCTATTACAAATGATGCTGCTATCAGCATTCATAACCAGTTTTTATGTGGATGTTTTATTTAGTTATGTTGACTTGCTGGATTGTGTGATAAGTTCATGCTGACTCTTTAGTAAACTCTACCATTTTGCCTTCCCATCAGGAGTTCACCAGAGTTCTGGTTTCTCCACTTGAGCGACACATGCTTCCTCAATTGTAGAGACGGTCCCTTATAGCACAGTGGTCCCAGTCTTCCCTTGTAATATTGCTGTCGTTTATGTGACTTACCCACATGCTACACTCACGCCATCCACTGTTGCTATTACTTTAAACAGTTCTCTTGTAGATCAATTAAAAGTGTTTTACTTTACCGTCTGTTCCTTCGCCAGTGCACTTGCTCTTTTTAGAACACGGATCTTAGTTTCTGACTTCCTTCATTTTCCTCTGCAGGGCTTCTTTGAACACTTGCCGCAGAACAAGTCTGCTAGCAATGAATCCTTCTGTTTTTGTTTGTCTGAGAGAATCTTTATTTCTCCTTTGCTTCAAAGCATAATGTCTCTGGATATTGAATTTTATGTTGGTGGGCTTTTGTGGTAAGCGCTTTATAGATCTCACCCCGCTTTCTATTTGTCTAGATTATTTCTGAGGAGATGCTGTGAGTCTTGTCCTTATTCCTCTCTCCGTAGGTGAGGTGTTTATTCTCTGCAATTTTTTCATAAATCGATGAGATTTTGTTTGCATGACACTTTCTGAAATTGCCCCACAGTTCTTGTGTGATCTAAACTCTTTTTTGGGGGGTTATTTTCTTCCATCTTTCTTCCCTTTGCATTTCAGGTTGGGGGTTCCTGTCGACCTGCTGTGGGTTCCCCGCTGTCCCTCAGCACTGCCCAATCCCTGGTAAACCGGGAGAGGCGCTTTCCATTTCAGCACCAACGCCATCAGTTTCTAGACGCGTCCTTCCCCTGCCTCCATTGTATCAGTTCTTGCATGTCCTTTCTCCAGTAGTGCCCTTCGCGTGTTAATCATAGTTACGTCAAAATCGAGTGCACTCACCCCATCATTCTTGGCACTTTCTGAAGCAGCTCTGGAGGATTTCTTCTCCGAGTGTCTTTATGAGGTGTGATTAAAAACATGGTGCCATCCAGCCGAAAGGCAATTCATAAAAACACGGCGCTGTGTCCTCGTCCATTTTATTCACTAGATCTGCAGCTATGCAACTTCTGGTTCTTCTCCAAAGTCAAAATTACCATGAAAGGGAAACGTCTTGAATGGATTCGAGACATTGAGGCAGCCAGGACAGCGTGGCTAAAGACACCCAGGAAAGAGGACTCCAGAGCTGTTGCAGAAAGTGGTAGGAAGGGTGGATGAGTACGTTCAAAGGGAGGGCAGGATTTTGAGGGGGGATCCCTTAAAATGTGTCTTTTACTGTAAGAAAGTTTTTTAAATATTCAACATTCACTGTATTTTTGATCACACTGTGTATTCGCTGCTCAAAAAGCCACCAGCCACAGTCATCCCAGGTGGCATCCTCTCAGCACCCAGACTTCAAAGCTGCACTTTCTCAGCCCTGTTCTTAGTGAGCACTTACTGGAAACTAACGCATCTGAGTTCCTTTTGTGTGTTCACTCCCCTTTTTGTCTCCTAGAGTCCCGGCCAGATTTGGAACATCTGTCTGTTTCTTGCCTGCTGTGGGGCTCTAGTTGGGGACATATTTTCCAGTGTTTTTCAAGCTATGCAAAGACTCTGGTTTTCATTATTTCATGAAAGATAGCTCGCCGACGTTTTGGGGATAAGACCTTGAGTGTATTTAGTTTATAGTTTTAAATAAAAATAGCATTACTGTTGTTCATGGGAAGGAAAGAGCTTCGGCACACTGAGTGTAAATTAACAGTGGAGTCAGATCTTGCTCTTGCACACACACCCCCACCTGGAATTAGAACTATGGGACAGACGGGCTGCACCTCACCCTGCTGCCCGCGTCATCGCCTTCCCCACAAGCGCCCCGACCTGCGCCACCCCAGGCCCCGGGCCGAGTGGCTCAGCCAGCTCCTGCGTTCCGTTTCCTGGCCATCAGGGCACGGCAGACGTGGGCAGCCTGTGTACCCTCCTGTGCGTGGCATTCAGGAATCCCGGTGGGAAGGCTCTGCGACCCGTCCCGTGTCGGGGCGGCGCCGTCCTTCCTGCACCAGCGCCCACCTGCCGCTCCGCATCTCCGCTCTCCTGGGTCCTGCTGCACTTCCTCCTGGCGAAGCATTCACCTTCGGGAACTCTCACCTCTTTTGTGGGGGTGCGGATGGGACTGATGGACTTTGACATTTTTGGGAGTCCACGTTTGCAGACACGATGGCCCTTGGCCGGGACTGGCTGTGCACTCTGCACAGCACAGTGCAGATTTGTTTGCTGATGGATCTCAGGATTTCTAGGCGGTGACAGCAGAGTGTTGGCCCAGCGCGAGCCTGTGAGCGCGGCCCTGGGTGACTGGCTGCACCTGCTCAGCTGGATTTGCCTTAGCGGCTGAGGCAGGACCCAGCAGCTCCCAGCACACCCTGAGGGGAGCTGTGGGAGGTCACTCCGGGGATGCGCCCTTCCGTGGGTGTCCAGGATTAACTTGGAAAGTTGTAGAACTTTCCAAGAGGAAAAAATGTATAAATAGAAGACAAGAGCTTTAATTGTATTTCATTATTTTTTAATGACAGGGCCTTGCTATGTAGCTCAGGCCGGCCTCGAACTCACAGCAGTCCTCCTGCCTCAGCCTCCTGAGTGCTGCATGCCTGGCAAGACCCTTTATTTTAAAGATGAAAAATCTTGGGCTGAGCAAGATCAATTAGAAAGAGAATTATCTAAACCCAGGACTCCTCATTCTCCGGAGAGAGTACAGATTTCTAAAAATCACCCAAGAAGATGAAAGCTGAACGTGCATGAGCTCTGATGTGTCCGACACTCTCTGTCCCTTGAATCGCCCCGTGAGAGATTCCTGGCTGTCCGTTATTTGAACCCCACAGTAAAGACAGCAAGCTAATAATAATAAGGGCTGTGCGGGTGCAACCGACCAAAAGCTGAGACGCGTTCCTCTGGAGAGTCAGAGGTGTAGCGGCCTCAGCAGCGTGCAGGAAAGTGGCGTTTCTCAGTGAACTTTCTGTGGGAGAAATAATCACATTTAATCTTTGGCAGGCTTCTCGGGAAGATTTTGCGGCTGAAAGCTTATCCCATCATTTTGCTTATGTGGCCGATGAGGTGATGCGTGTTGGGATTGTTGATTTAAGACTATGCCCCGACTTCTTCGTCCTCCCCCCCAGGAGGTGGGGCTTTGTTCCCCTGCGCGACACAGCGGGGTGGACTGGGAGCTGGCTCCTGAGGGGCAGGAGAGAGCCTTGATGCTCTCCCTCTTGTCTTGGTCCCTCCTCTCTCGGGTCCCCCGACTGCAGGGAAGCCAGCTGCTGCGTCGCAGGGAGGCGCAGGGTGCAAAACCTGGGAGCAGCGTCTCCTGCCAGCAGCCGGGAGCATGAGCCGGGCTGGAGCCCACAGCTGCAGGTGACTGCGGGCCTGAGGACGGCTGGGCCGCGAGCTGAGGGGGAACCGAGGCCAGGGCCAAGCCTGCCGTCCTTGGGGCGGAAACTGAGATAACGGATTCTAGGCAGTGCGGGGGCTTGAACCCAGGGCCTCCACAGTGGGCTGCACGCCCAGCCCTTTCTTATTTTGAAACAGAGTCTGAGTTGCTAAGTTTTCCAGGCTGTGTATTTTAAGTCTCTTAAGTTTTAGGGTAACTTATTACGTAGTAATAGGTGACAAGCACAGGTGGGATCCTGGTGGCCAATAAACTCGGGTCAAACTATTCAGAATCAAATTGAATGTAAAGTGCATATTTTCATTTCAGAAAGAGAAGTGTATCTGGAGCCGGCGTGGTGGTGCACACCTGTAATCCCAGTACTCTGGGAGGCTGAGGCAGGAGGATGGCAACTTCAGGTCCGGAGGGAATACCTGAGCGTTGAGCAAAACCTCCATCAACCATGGAGGTTTCTGAGCAGTCCAGTGAAATTTCCTCCTTCACCTGTGTCCTCCAGATCGAACAGACTCATCTCATGCGCGTGGAGAGCCAGGCGCCTGGAGCAGATGGAGCTCAGCACAGCTGTCGCCTAGCAATGGGCGGGAGCGTAATGACCCCGCTCCTCGCGAGCCCAGCCGAACCTCCCTGTGCGACTATTGTCTGTCTGCAGTGCTGACTTAGAAACTGCAGTTATCATTTTCAAGGAAATTGAAGGCAGCTTCTGCGGCGCGCTACCCTTAGCCTGGCAGCCGGCTGCCCGGGGGCTGGCCCAGCCCAGTTCGAGGCCCCTGGCAGAAAAGCCAGACGCTTGGCATTCTGAGCTATTCAGACGTCTTAAGACGAAGCTGGAAGGAACCTGGCCCGTCCCTCCTTGGTAGGAAAACAAGTGGTCGGTCCTTGCTGTGTTCTGACTTGGAGATTCTGGGACTGAAAACTTGGCCGTTTTTAGTGTTGGAACTAAAATGTGGACCCGCGATTTTAGAGGAGAGGGGACAGGGATATGGGAACTGTAGGGGAAGATGGGGGTGGGGCCTGTGTACACCACTGACCTCTGTGCCCCGCCTTTGGGAGGCCCTCAGGAACGCCAACTGCGGAGAAGTTTCAGACACAAGGGCTAACTGCAGGTGTTCATCAGACAGCCTGGTGTCAGGATCCAGAGTCTGCCTGAAAGCCTTTCCTGCTCTGAGCCGAATGTGCGCACGCCAGCTTGATTTTCTTTAGACTCAATTGTATGAGTCTTGGTGTGTGCCCAGTGCCCCGAGAGGTACTGTGGAGAGAGAAAAGAAATCCAGGCTGGGCGCCGCTCCGTGTGGAGGATGTGGCCGCTGCGCCCTGGGGTCCAGCACCAGGAGGAAGAGCTAGGGAAACCCAGCTGACAGTCTAGCGGGGAGGTCAGACAGTTACAGAGTGCGCACCGAATGACTGAGCTGTGAACCCTGCATGGCGTTTATAATCGGATCTTAATTGTCCATACTGCTAAATTCTGAACTTGAAGACAAGGAAAACGGTAAGGCTGTACATCACCCTGAGAGCAAAGGTAGCCCACTTTCAGAGGCTTTCCCACACGCTCGCAATTAATTGGCTTTCGTGGCAGCAGGTTTTGAAAACTGTTCTGTACGTGTTTGCAGAGCATAGTGTTCACACTCTGTGTGTGGATTTGGTGCGTGTACATAACACATCCGGATTCCCTTTTCCATTCTCTCCCCTCCTCCCCCTCCCCCCTTCTGTCTCTTGCTCCCCATCCTTCTGGAGAAAGATCTGTCTCTCTACTTCCTACTGTATACCTTTTCTTTTGCTTTTATTTATATTTTGGGTTTCGCACAGAAGAGAAACCACGCAAAAGTATTTTCTTCCTCTGATCTTGAAGTTATTCTTTGCGGGTGTGCACTTCCTGGGGACCCCTCAGAGATCGCACTGGAGTTAAAGGGGAGGTGCTGTCATGTTGGACTAAATATCACCAAGATTTCTACCCTGGCGGCCCAGGGGGAGGTGGTGAAAGACTTAGATTGAAGCAAACTGTGTTTCATTGGTTTCTCAAGTCCGAGTGAATAAACCCACAGAAAAACCAAAGTAGGCATTCACTGTAGAGTAGTAGTACTGTGAACTCGTGTGTGTGTGTGCGTGTGCGTGTGTGTGTGTGTGTTTTAATAAATATAACAGATCGCCCTGGGGACCAGAGGTCTGTTGCTCAGCTGTTACTGGACCGTCAGCTGAAGGGCCCAAGTCTGTGTAGCATTTGCCTGGTAATGGGGCAGCTGTTACCTGTCTGTGATCCTCCCCGTCCACAGTTTTTCTTTGTGTTTGCTTCTAATTTTCAAGATCGCGTCCACAACTCAGAATCAATTAAAAACAGTAGAATATTTTTGTGTGGATAAACCTCCATCTGACAAATGATTCCAGTCTGCCGGGGACTCCCTGCCAAAGTCAGTGGTCCTGATGCCTGCAGATTGCGTGTGACATCAACCGTAGTCCTTTGGGGACAGGCAACAAACACAGTGTCAGCTCAGGCTAGAGTCTCCCGCCCAGCTTCCTCCCTGCGGCATTAGAGATCAGTAAGGATGCGCTAGTGCCCCTTTCTGTGCTAGTACTGGAGCTTCATGAAACGGGTTCTACACCGGACATCTGTGAACTGCCCTGCAGTTTTGAAGTCCTCGAATAAGGAACAGCCTGGTGTGCGACCAGCAGGCCAAGGAGGGACCAGCATGCGAGTCTTCCTCTCCTAGTGTGTGAGGCTCAGGAGGGCAGCAAGCCTTCCTCAAGGACAGCTGTGTGTCCCAGGACGGACTCCGAGCCCGCACTCTTGGTTCCTTTTGGTACAGGGTATGTCAGAGCCCTGCGTGTCTGACATTCTGAGGGGCAGTGCGCAGTTAACTGGTGTGCTCTTGTGTCAATGGCTTGCCTTGCTGACCGGCTTCACATACGAGCCTCAACTTGCTTTTGGCAGTAGGAGGCTTCAAGGGCTGCTTTTCATCCCCTGCTGCTTCTGTGCTGCGAGGCGCGGGTGCCACTTCCTGGTGGCGTTCAGGGCTCGGCACCCAGGTACTCTCGAGAAGGGATCACGTGACAGACGGACACTCACGGACGATGTCTTTAGGGATGGCGACGTCTTTCCTTGTTCTCATAGACATTTCTTCGGATAAACACGTAGGAGAGCTGTCATTGCAAGAAGGACCTGTGAACTCACAGACCTGATTTTATTTAGTTTGCTGTTGAAAGAGCCGCCCACCATCAGTCCCCTCGGAATGAAGGCATCCTGCACATTCCGTGTCCTTTCACGGCGGCCAGCAGGGAGGCTTCCCATTCTCCAGGTCTGTGGCCCTATTTTCACTTTCAGGCAACTTTATGGAGATACAGTTCACAGCCAGCCGTCCGACTCACCCACGTGAAGCGTGCAGTCAGTGGGGCTGCCGCCCCACCCTCCGAAGTGACCTCCAAGCTTGAGTTCTGGAAGCTACCGGAAAGCCATCCACCTGGGCTCTGTGGTGCACGTGGGCTGTCGGTTCTCGGCCTCAGCTGGGTGGCTTGGGTGGAGGACACAGTTCAGAAGCCTGCTCTAGTCAGCCTTCCTGTCCCTGGGACGTAACCCGAAGTATAAAGGAGAAGAGGCTTCATTTGGCTCCCGGCTTTGGGGCTTCAGTCCGTGGCTGGCCTGCTCCAAGGCAGAAACAGCATAGTGGAAGGCCTGGCGGAGGAAAGCAGCTCAGCTCATGGAGACAGGGAGCAGAGCAAAGGGAGGAGCCGGGAGAGAGATGCGCCCTTCCAGGCCACGCCCACTGACTGCCTCTTCCAGCCTCCCCACCTCCTGACGGCACATTTCGCAATGAAGTCATCACCCCGTGACCCAGTCACCTTCCAGAAGCCCCACCTCTTAACACACAAGACTTTTTAAGAACGTCTTTATTTTTATTGGTACACTTTGGATATACATAATGATCACATTCATCCTAGGGACTTTGTACCTGTACATGAAGTATCTTGTTTTTGTACGATTCCCTCCTCTCTTTTCAACCTCTCCTCCCCTCCTTATTTACAAAAGCTTTGCTTCCATTTTTTTCCTTCTGTTCTCTTTCTTCTTGTCCTCCCTTCCTTTCCCTCTCCCCCCACCTTGTTCCCTTTCCCATTTGAACATTTCCTTCCCTTTTCCCAATATATTATACATTTTGGTCCTTATTTACATTTTGGGTTTTTCACACCAGAGAAACAGTGTGGTGTTTAAACATGTATGTCTGATTTATTTCACTTAAGAGTATGGTCTCAATGGGGCTGGGGATTTAGCTCAGTGGTTAGAGTGTTGCCTTGCAAGCACAAGGCCCTGAGTTCGAGTCCCAGCACCAAAAAAAAAAAAAAAGAGTATGGTCTCAAAATGCATCCATTTACCTAGAAATGTCTCAGGTTTATCCTTCTTTATGGCAGAGTAGTACTCCACTGCATAAAAATCCCACATCTTCCTTATCCACTCATCAGTTGATGGGCATTTGAGCTGTTTCCAAGATTTAGGTGTTACAAATTGTGCCTCTGTAAACGTGAGTGTGCATATATCCCTGTGGTGTGATGCTTTTAATTCTTTTGGGAAGTTACCAAGGAGAATAACTGGGTCAAATGGAACCTGTACTTTTAGGTTTTTGAGGAATCTCCACACTGATTTCCACAGTGGTTGCACCAGTCTACATTCCCACTAACAGTGGAGGAGGGTTCCTTTTTCCCTGCAGCCCCGCCAACATTTATTAGTGGTTGCTTTCTTGATAATAGCTATTCTTTCTGGAGTGAGATGGAATCTCAGCATTGTTTTAATTTGCATCTTTCAAATGACCACTGGTGTTGAACACTTTTTCATATGTTTATTTGGTGCTTCTACTTCTTCATCTGAGAAGTGTCTGTTCATTTCAGATGCTCATTTGGACTGTTTCTCTAAATTTGAGGGGTCTGATTTTTTTGAGTTCTTTATATATTCAAGATATTAGTCCTTTGTTGGAGCAACAGCTGGCAAAAAGATCTTCCCACTCTGTGGGTTTTCTGTTTGTTCTATTGGTGGTTTCTTTTGCTTTTGCAGAAGCTCTTTAATAAGACAAGACCCCAGTTGTTCTTTGTGATATTTCCTGTGTGATTAGGGTTTTGTTCATAAATTGTAGGCAAAGGCCTACACCTGTGTCTTTAAGAGTTCTACCTCATCTATCTTCAGGAAGATTTAGTGTTTTTGTTTTAATATTTGGTGGATTCAGATCCATTTTGGTTTTAATTTAGTGCATGGTGGAAGATAGGGGTCTAGTTTTAATCTTTTGGCAGGTAGAAAGCCAATTTTTCCAGGACCATTTATTAAAGAGGCCGTCTTTCTTCCAGTGAGAGTGTTTGGCCCAAGAAGGTGGCTAAGCATGTTTGGAGTTGTTTCTGCATCTTCTAGTCTGTTTCATCGATCTTCAGGATTTTTTTTTTTTTGCCAGTATCATGCTATTTTTGTCACAGTAGCTTTGTAATATAATTTCGGGTCTGGGATTTTGATGCCCCCTGCTTTGCCTTTGTTGCCCGGAATTGGTTTTGCTAGTCTGGGTCTCTTCTGGCTCCAGATGAATTTTAAGATTGTTTTTTCTAATTCTGTGAGGTATGCTGGTGGTATTTTGATCAGGATTGCATTAAATCTGTATAACAACTTTGGAAGTATGGCCATTTTCACTATATTGGTTCTTCCTATCCAAGAACAAGTAATGTCTTTCCGTTTTCTGATATCCTCTTCAAGCTCCTCTTTCAGAGTACTGTAGTTTTGGATGTATAGTGAACACACAAGACTTTTGTGGGACATTCTCCATCTAAACCGTAACAGCCTGTAGCAGTCACCACCAGTCCTGGGATTTGTTGTTCTGTTCTTATTGCCACTGATGATGGGAGAGAGAGGTGAGTCCCTCTCCCCGGACTGCACTTGCTGGCCGAGTGGCCCGGGACTGCCGCTGGCCCATGATCCTGCAGCAGGAAGGAGGCTATCAGGGAGCAGAGGCCCATAGAGGGCTATCGTGTGGGCTCTCGATACCGACTCTGCAGGGAGTCACATTTAAAGCGTGGCTGGACGAACCTGTGTCCCGGGCCCACGGTTTGTCTCGTCTCCCTGGAAGCGAGGATAAGGACTGTACCCCGAGTCAAGCTGTTGTGAGGAGTGAATGAGGGATCGTGTGCGGTCCCGCAGCCCGACATGTGGAGCCCTCTAGGTACGGCCTCAGCGGAAGGCTGTTGTCATTGCTGCCCTCCTCCACTCCCTTTATGAGATGCTCTACCGCGGGGACACTCGTGTTGGTCACCGGGTCTCCACCTCAATCTCTTGACAGACCTGAGTGCTACACTGGAATCTGTGCCCTCTTCACCCATTTGTTCCCTCCATCTCTTCCTGACTCACTTATGAGGATATCGCACACACGCGCACACACAGCCACACACACACACACAAGCACCTGACTGTTACAGGGCCAAGAATTAGTAAAACTGAAAAAAAAAAAGGGGTATTCACTGATTTCTGGGCACAGACAAGAGACCCAGGGACCGCTTTCCCTGATGACCCCCTGCTGGTCATGGCATCCACCATCAGGAGGCTGGGTGTAGTGACAGGAATCGGAACTGCAGTGCCTGCAGCTGTGCCAAATGCTTTTGCAGGCAGTAATGGTGGGAAGTACTTAGACCTGCAGGCGAGCTCTCCGTGGAGGGGAAGGAGGCTGAGAAAGGCTAGCATAGACATTCCTGATGGACTGTGTGTAGGATATGGAGACGAGGAAGCCACAAGGACATTAAGTTGTGGATCTCAGGTGGGAGAGACTGAGCAAAGAATGCGACAGTGATCTCAGTTCACAGTTCGCTAAGTGTTAGGCGGCAGCAGGGATCCAAGCGAGAGGCCAAAGATAGGATGGAGAGTATGGGGGATGAGCTGCCCAGTCCTCTCCACAGCACTGTGTGCCTCCGCCCCTTGGGAAGGGCTTGGGCAGATCCCAGGCCGCCTTGCAAGTCAGAGACGTAGTCGTGGCTCCATCCCGGAGAGATCCCAAGGGAGACAGAGGCCTTGGACTAGGAGGACTGAACTAGAGTCTTGGTAACAAAAACTATGCTTGCATCCTTCTACCCCGAAAGTGTCACGCGCGGCAGTGAGTGTGTCCTCTGCACATGGTTGTCATTGCCCAGGCCATTGGGCATTAGCTGTACTTTTCAGTGGGTGGAGGGACCAGTTCAAGTTCCAGGCTGCGTCACTCTCTGCTGGTCTTCTGGACACAGTTTCCTGATCACCCAGGCAGGTATGACAAACAGCATCTGCCTGTGAGGCCCTGAGAGCTAACTTTGTTGTAGCACAGCAGTACTGCAATGGAAAGCCATCGCGGGAGGACAGATTTGCAGCGCGGGTGCAGCGTGGCGCGTAGTACCAGGACATTGTCTTGGTCACCTTGCTATCACTGGGACACAATGCCTGACACCTGCACCTTGACAGTTTTATTTTGGCTCACAGTCGCAGCCGTCTCAGTCTGTGTGTGGTTGGCCGGCTCTGGGGCAGGAACAACCCGGTGGAAGGGCTGGCGGAGGACAGCTGCTCACGTCCTGGCCGCCCAGAAGCAGAGAGAAGGAGGATCCGGGGAGGGGGAGCTGTGTACTCTTCCGGGTCACCCCAGTGCCCCATCTCCGAGTGGGTCCCCTCCTGACAGCACACTCAGCTGCTGAGCTCATCCGTGGACGCATCCTGCACTGGGCACGGCACCCTCGTGATCCAGTCATCCGAAAGCCGGCCTCTGAGCATGTGAGAGTTCTGGGGACTTGTTTGCAGCTGCTCGTGCCCGCCGATGTCCTCTTACTGACTGGCTGACTGGTGCCAGAAGGAGATGGTTTGGCTGGAGAGAGGATTCTGGGAATGGGCGAGCAGGGAGATGAGGACCTAGGAAGTGTTTTCCAGATGGCGCGGTCTCTCCCCGTTCAGTTCTGGGGTTTTCTTGCCCAAGGATTCCTGAGAGCCTCACTAGTGGGCTGTGGTCCCAGCCTCTGCGGCTGACGTTCCTGGGTTCCTTTTGTAGCATCCTGGAGCACTTCCAGGGTTGGATGCCGCCACGTCGGTCTTGTGATTGCAAATGTGTTTCAGAGTAGCTTTCATTGTGCTTCGATTCAGTTTCTGATTTTTTAGTCCTGGTCCCTTTTTATGCACAATGATTATATTTATTCATTTATGCTCAGTACTGAACATGCTGGGTTTTCCACCAGAAGGACCTTGAGAACTAAAGCAAATCTAGGGAAAGGACAGACATTTTTTGTTCAAATTCAAATACAGATTATGGGTACTAACCTTAGCCTTTGGACAATGTTTGCTAATATTTTGAAGCTGCTACTAATGACGAGTGGTGTTTTTGCCAAAGTGGGGTTTAATGTATTTTAAAAGAGAGGACACCCAAAAGTTAAGCTATCCTTTATTGCTTGAATATAGGTAGGTTTCAGGTGATGTGGTGCTCTATTCCCACTAGAAAGCTGTCAAATTCAGAAAAAGTGGTGAGTTTATTTACCCAAGATGATGGATCTAAGATGTACCATTTACCAAATCTTTGTAATATGGGAATGGTGGAGTGAGGAGCTTGGTAAATTTTTTTCCCCAAAAAGCAGTAATAAAAATGGGACCTCTGTTTGTGGAATTCTGAAACCATCTAGAAGCCCACAAGCAAAAGGCCTGAAGGAAGGTAGAAACAGTCAGTGTAGAGACTCAGGTTACAGGGCTGCTCAGGTTACAGGGGAGTTCAGGGACTGGGCTAAGGGCAGGGCGGTGTCTACAAGTTGAACAGCATAGTGGATCTTTCAGTGTCCTGAGGAATGCAGAAAAAACTGGATCCGTCCTGGAACGCTCAAGGCCAGAGCCAGGGTTCAAGCCAGCCGGGGACGGGGGACAGCTGGCCAGGCCCAGGGCAGCCCAGGCACTCTGTCCAAGGCAGGACAAAGAAGGGAAGCGGAGGGAACTGCGGGTCCCTGCAACAAATGAGATGAAAGAGATAAATTTCTTGGAAGATGCAAATGACTAAAACTTACAAAAAGAAATAGAAACCCTGAACAGAGCTGTAGTAAGTAAGGAAAGGGAGTTAGTTCTTAAAAATCTTCCCCCAAAGAAAGTCCCATATCTGTGTGGATGTACAGGTTATTTCTATCAAACACTTAAAGAATAAATAAAGTGGGCCTTTCACCAAATCTTCCAGAAAATGGGAGAGGCAGCGTTTTCCAGCTCATTTTATGAGGCTAGAATTAGCTTGATACCAAAACCAGACAGAAACATATGATTGCTCATAAATAAAATGCAAGAATTCTCAGTAAAATATCAGCAAGCCAAATCTAGCAATTTATGGAAATAATTGAACATCATTTTAAATCCAAGTGGGATTTATTGCAGCAATGCAAAGTTTAACATCAGAAACTCAAATACAGTACGTCGTATAAAGATATTAATGGATGAAAACCACACGATAATCTCGATAGAAATAAATGAAATACTTCATAAAATTCAACACTCACAGAAGAAAATAGGAGTAAATGGATGCTAAAAATGCATCTATGAAAATCCACAGCCAGCCTCCGTAAGGGCGAACGAGTGACTACCACCTTCCTGGTGTGAAGAACGGGGCCAAGGATGCCTGCTCTTGCCTATTCGCCACGGTGCCCACGTACCTCGTGAGTGCAACGTGCCGGGTAAATGGTAATGTCCTCGTTAGAAGGGAGAAGGTGCGATTCATTATTCGTGGATGACGTGATTCCACCAGAAAGCCTTCATTAGAACCCATAAACAAGTTCAGCAAGGCTGCAGGATGCTAGAGTGATATGTAAAAATTAGTCGTGTTTTATATATAAATGACCCAGAAATGAAATTAATAAATAATTCTATTCATAATAACATCAAAAAGAATCAAATACTTAGTAATAAATTGCATCAAGTGCAAATCTTGTATACAGTAAAGTGTAAAACATGACTGGGAGATGTTAAGGGAGAGATCTGCCAGCTTATTGATTGAAAGACTCAGTATTTATTAACATGGTAATTTTCTCAAAACTGATCTATAGATTCAACATCTCCTACCAAAGTACTAATGCAGCTGTTTACAGGAATTGACAAGCTAGTCTTTTAAAAATGCATAGTCTTAAATACATGTATTAGAAACCTCAGCAAGCTTTTCTTACGTAGGGCGGATCCAATGCCAGGACCCCTGGTCTTGGGGGCGGATGAGAAAACCTTGAATTGTGTGTATTTTCTTCCTGACTTCTTTAAGAGTCCTTATTCTGTCCAAGCTGGACTGGAGCAGGTTAATTCATTGGATGTTTACGGAGCGGTCCGTCCCTTGTGTGGACCGTTTTAGGCTGGGGAGCCACCGCATTCCAAGCGTGAGGGGCCCATTCTAGGTCTGCTCGGGGTCATAGCATAATGGCCCACTCCCTGCTGCCAGGAGTGGAAACTGGCAAAGCATGGAGCAGGTGGCTGAGACCGATGAAGGAGACTTGGGGTTAGAGGGCTTCAGGGACCCACGTTCCGTGCATCTGTGTGTGTATGAAGGTCTGTGCCTGAGCAGCGATGGCACAGCTTTTGGAGACTGAATGCCTGACCTGCTCACGATGCCGTCACCGGGCACACAGCTCCTTCCTGTGCGCTCGTGCGGTCCATGTGCACTGCTGGGCACCTCAGCTCGCATGCTGACAGAGAGGGCTCTGTGTGCCCACACGTGTGCAGTAGGTTTGCCACCACTGGCTTAGAGGAAGCAGCCCTTTACTCCCCTGACACAAGAATACAGATTGGACGTGTGTCCCAGAGCGAGGTGCTGTGTGACTGGAGAACCTGTGGCTGCTGTCATCCTGTCTAGAGTTGGTGGGGAGGGGAAGGGGATTTAGCTCAGTGGTAGAGCGCCTGTCTAGTAAGCGCAAGTCCCATGTTCAATCCCCAGCACCCCTCTCCAAAAAAAAAAAAAAAGCATAGAGTTGGTGGGGAAGGACCCGGTGACATCAGATGGTGCAAATCTCTGCTACTGATGAAGTGGTTGTGGGTTCAGATAAGTTAATACAAATAAAGTCCTTAGACCAGTTCCAGGCATACAATAAATACCACATGAATGTTACTATCATATTACTATTTTCTATCAAATTGGCTTAATTCTGACTTACGAGGTTGTGGCACAGCTTAAATGAGCTTATTCTGTGGCCTAAGCACTGAATAATGGAAGTTTAAAAAAAAATAATCGTAATGTTTGAAGTCTGAAATGATGCCTTCGGTGTAGTCTATTTCCTAGGCCTTTGAAGGTGGAGTAAGATAGTTACTGGCTTGAAGTTGAGACACGAATACAAAGGCCTCCTTCTTGGCTTCAGGACCAGTATTTCTCAGCCATGTGTACCTCCGCCCTGAGAGCTTGGCATGATATTTCATTGCTTTCCTGGGACCCCAGGCCAAAAGGCTAGTTTACTCTTGGAAAGTTCTTTTTCTAACTAAAACTACATGTGCTCATATTACTACACGGCATTTTTTTTTTTTTTTTTTTTTTTTTTTTTTTGGTGCTGGAGACCGAACTCAGGGCCTTGTGCTTGCAAGGCAAGCACTCTAACCACTGAGCTAAATCCCCAGCACACGGCAATTCTTAAGTCTCTGCCCTTGATACTGGGCCAAGCTTCATGAGGAACGTAAGGCAGCTTCGTGAAGTTTAGGAATCAGCATGGTTCATTCATTTGTATTTATATTCACTAAAACTTTGACTTGATTTGGTAGGAAACGAGTTTTACAGCTGTCTGCTAGCTCACTGAATTGTTTCTAGACTGTTGAATCATTTCTCGGGAAGTAAACAGAAAATACTTTCCGAACTTGTGGTTCTGAAGAAATGTCTCCCCGGTCTGATGAGCAGCAATGGTAACAGATGCAGGGACGGGGGTTCTCGGGGCTCCAGGTCCTCCGGCAGCCGCACCCCGGTTGCACACGTTGGCCTGGTCCACACAGTGAGTATTCTGGGAGGGGGGTGGACTGAGACCCCTCTGTGGGTCGCAGGCCCGTGTGGATGAGATGCAGCGGCCTGGGCAGGGCAAACGGGGATTCGTGGGGCTCCCAGATACACTGTAAGAAGCTTTAAGAGTGATCCGGGTTGAGGGCCAGCAGTGTCAGCCCTGAGCAGGCGTTTCCCACTGAGACGACACAGACAGATTCTGTCTGTGACTGTGAAGACGTGGGAGGCAGGCAGGCCTCCCCAACCCGCCAGGGTGGGACCGGGACGCTGCCCTCGTGGGGAGGGTGTTTCCCTGTGGCTGAGGTTTCCCAGCTGTACAGACGCCTGTCTCCGAGTTCTCAGGGGTCCACCGAAGGCGCTTTACAACAGCCCCACTCTTGAGTTGCAGAGCCGGGAGGAGGCGAAGGGAGAAGTGTGGTAAATTCCAGGGCAGGGAGGCTGGGGAACGTCCAGGAGGCGAGCCAGGTTGTGGTGGGTGTTCATCTACAGTGGGAAAGCAAGGAAAAGATCCTGGATTTAACAACTAAAGCAATTAAATAGGTGACCGAGTACCTCGTGTGTGTAGAGGAAGACAGACAGGGGCGATCAGATATAGGGTGACTGTTTAAATAATTTAAACGTAATTTAAAACTTATTGCAGTAAAAGACACATTGCCATGAATCCCCCTCAAAATAATTCCTCCTCACTTTGAACACACTCATCCCATCGGCCCTGCCACTTCTGAAGCAGCTCTGGAGTCCTCTTTCCAAGTGTCTTTACTAGATGTGATCGAAACTATGGCGAAAGCTGCTGCCGAGCTCCATCCAACAGAAAGGCAGCTCGTAAAAACGCGACGCTGTGACCTCATCCACTTTATTCACCGCGTCGGGCCCTGTGCCAGAACTTTGGTTCTTCCCCAAAGTCAAAATGACCATGAAAAGAGAACGTTTTGAATCGGCTCAGGACATGGAGGCTGCCACAGCAGGGCGACTCCAGGCCACGGTGCACGTGGCAGCCAGCGGAGCCTTCCTGAAGTGTGACCAGATTACTGAGTCCCCAACACCAGGGACTGAGATTCAGCTGCAGCTTGGCCTCCGCGCTGCCTGGAGGTGGTGCCAGCTCTCCAGCTCCTTCCCCACATATTCCCGCCCTGCCATCGGGGCAGCCCCCGGTCCCTCTGCCACGACCAGCCTATTCACTCCTGCTCTTCCCCTGCCCCCCTTCCCCAGATCTCCACGCGGCTGCCTCCTTTCCACCCTTCACGTCTCGGTGCCCCCCGCCTTGCAAGGTGCGCCCCACGAATGTGGGGGCTTCCATTTGAGGTAAAAGATACATGGCCCCGAATTCCCCTCAGAGCCCTCCCCCTGGCTTCCAACACACTTACCCCTGGCTCTTGGCAACATGTTTTCTACTGTAATAAGTTAAAAAAGTGAAAGTCACCATATTTTTCCATCATTCCTGTATATATCACAGCTTTATTATTTTATGTCTTATTTCTATTTCTGATGTTAGTTTATTCCAATTTATTATTTCTTGATTTATTATTTTTTCCGTGTCTCCCTGTGAATGGCTCTTGACTTGTCCTTGCTTGCTGCTGTATACCAGCTCTTGGAAAAGGAATTGGCACCACCTGTCATCCCAGCATTCTGGACGGCTGAGGCAGGAGGATCTCAAATTGGAGCCCAGCTTGGTGAACTCAAATTCTCTTCTGTGCCTTCTTCAGACTATCTCACTTCTTTTGTGGCCAGGTGCGTCCCCACCCAGCCCCTTGCACGGCCAGGTGCACACTTGTTCACAACCTCATACACACATTTACCATACTTTCTGCGAGAAGCTGCCCCTCACCTGCTCACCCCACTCCCACGGTGCAGCCGTGGGACAGAGGCCTGGAAGTCACTGTAACTCTGGCCTGTGCGGGACTGTGACAGCCGGCAGAGACAGCTTCCGCCGTTGCCATTGGAGACGGTTGGCTGAGAAGTGGAGCAGAGAAAGCGCTCGGGAAACGTGGAGCTCATGCTTCCTTTCTGGTTCCTGCATCCCGACTCTCTAGCGCAGTCGCTCCACACCGTGCAGATTCTGCTGCCCGCAGCTCTGACCTGATGTGTCTGTTTCTTGACTCTTGGCGATCGCTGTACTTCAGTTTCCAGCCGTCTCGCGTCACTCTCTCCTGGAAACCTTGTCTGCTCTCGGTTTCCTGCCTCCTTCCTGCTCACTCGGCCTGTTTTCTTGAAGTTGTTTCAAGTTGTTCACACCGTGGCCTCTCAACTCCTGTTGTCTCAGAAGCCACCCACACCGTGCACCCCAGCAGCATCCCTGTCACCTTTCTGCAGTGGCACAGCAGTGACTGTGGAAACTGGGGTCACCCAGCAATTAGTGGGGGCAACTGGCTGCTTCTCATGGACAGTCACTTAGGTGTACACTTCTGTGAGGAAAGCTTGCATCTTAGAATTGCTTACTTTAAATTTTCTGTTAGTTCGTATTTGCAGCACATAATGATCACATTCCTCCTGGGGAGCTGGTACATGGACATAACACATCTTGATTGCTTTTACTTCCCTTTCCTCTCCCTTGCTCCCCTCCCTCCATCTCTTGGTTCCTTTCCTATTTGCAAAAGGTGTATTGCCCTGTTTCCTATTATCAATCTTTAATTTTGCTCTTTAATTTGTTTACACTCTGGGTTTCTCATATAAGAGAAACCATGTGCCATTTCACCTTCTGTGTCTGAATTATTGCTTAACATTAGGGTCTCAAGGTGCATCCATTTTCTCACAAAAACCCAAACTTATAATCTGGCCAAAAATCCTGGCTCTGATTTTTACTGTCTGTGGCCCTAGGTAGCTATCGGGCCTCTCTGAGCCTCAGTTTTCCCATCCCTAAAAGCAAGGAGTATGTTTCCTGGGGTTGTGAGAGTTAACAAAGACAATTCACGGAGTTCTTAATTAGTTCTATTTTAAATTCAATGTAAAATCTTTCCTCTAAGAATCTTAAAACATGTGTTTTTAAAAAACTCATAAAACAATTTGTTACTGATATTCTTGAAAAATGCCAGCAAAGATCTGATTTCACCATTCTTCATGTATTTTTAGTCGCAGAGAACGAGAGGCCGGCTGAGCTCTTCCCCTCAGTCTGTAAGTGTGTGTTTCTATTTATTGCTCCAGTTGATTTGCACTTGGAGAAAATCTCAGGTTAACCTGAATGAGAAGAATTTGAAAACCGAAGGATGAGAACACACGTACATAAAGGTGGAAAGGGATGAGCAGAAAAGCCACTCTGCCAAACTGGCGCACATCCCCATGCCTTGTCTCCTGCTGACCCTGAGTCCGGAGTGGCCACGTAGCCCTCACCCGGCCATCGACTCAGCGGTTGAGCCCGAGGAGGCAGATGGTGTCGACTGTCGGCAAACGCTAGGACATGGGGCTTCCTAGATGAAAACTCCTCTTTCTTCAGTGGGGTGGGAGGGGGAACGCCCGCTCCTCTGGGGAGCCTGAGGGAGCTTTAAGTAGCGTGGCCACCCTTTCCTGGCTAACTGGAAATGACTGAAGGGTTACAGTACTGAAAAGAAGTAGACAGAAATGTCGTCATGTGCCTCTCATCTGTCAGATGGTGGCTGAATCTGCAACTATCTTCATAGATTTAAAGTAGTAATTCCCTTTCTACTGTGTCCCTTGCAAACAAAAGACTGCAAAGTGATAATCCATTGAAATGGAAGCCATCGAAAGTGCCAGGAGGTCACCGCCCCAAATGCCCTGCCCCCGACAGGCGACCACCCCCAAGAATGAGAGTGTCCACTGGGACTCACGCTCCGCCGCTCCCACCACGTGCAGGGCAGTGGACCGGCACATCTGCTCGTGTGATTGACCTGGTGTTTTTGGTCCATTTTTCTAGTTGTATGACCTTGAACAAGTTATTTCACCTCTGCTGCTGATTTGTACTTACATTCAAAAATTGAGCTTAATGTTTAAATTCAGAAATAAATATTGTCCAAGTAGCGCTATTAGATGGTGGCTTGCAAAGATGGTATTTGGCAAGTTGTGGGAAATGGTTGCTGTGATCTCACAGCTTTCAAGACTGTGAAGGATGAGGAGACAGATCATTCACTGGGCGCACGAGACATATTTCACGGATTGAGTATTCTCAATTGTTAGTGCGTTTAAAGAGTTGAGGCATATTTCTCTGAGGTCAAAGACCTCCACGTGTGGATCAAGCCACTCACATGGTGCTTTAAGAAGGAAATGAAGAGCTTGGCGCCCTTGTGTCTTTACTGCTCTCAGATACCATCAAGAGCGTATGGTGCAGGCCACTGGGCTAAGGGAATGGGTGGACAAAACCAGCGATAGTGGAACGTAATTGTGGCAAATAATATCCTACTGAGCACCCAGCGCAATTCAGTTTTACAGTAATGATTGATCTTTAAACAGGATAGTGCTGTTCTCATTTTGTATGTGAACAAACCGAGTCACAGCCAGGTTGGATCATTTGCCCACCGTACTTCCGGCCAGGCCTGCAGTCACATCAGGGTGGCCCTCCTGAGGGCGGAATACAAGGTGCGTTTGTGTCATCTTCCACGCCTGGTTCTCGATGCTCCTGTAGCACTTGGGAGGCTGCGCCTGCCTGTGGCTGACCACTTACTCTGGTCACCTTTATGCTAGATGTGAATTGTTCCAGCCTTGCTGACTGACAGGCGTTGCCAAGGACTGTTATGTAAGTGTTTGGTTAATTTCCAAGAGAATTCTGAGCCGTGAGAGTGGCACACACAGTGAGCTGTGAGCGGCAGAGACGTGCCTGTGAGTGTACCAAGCCGTGATCTTAAAAATAAAGAGCACAGTTGTTCAAATCAGATAAGAGAAGCAGCCAAGCAGTATCACCAAATCCTAATCTAAAATGGTAATAGAGGTTGAGATTTGAATTTACAGGTATACTGGAAATGTGATAAAGAGAACTCCTCCCAAGGGCTTTAGTCTGTGCACCGAGTCATTGGGAGAGCTGTAGAGTCTTTCAAAGCAGATGTCCCCACCTCCCTGCTGACCCAGGCACGGGCGGACCAGAAGATGTAGCAGCAGCTGCTCTCTTACCATGTCTTTCATCGTTTCCTGTTGATTTTCAGCTTTCCATTTTCCCTTCCCCGTTCCCATCTCTCACTCAGCCGATTCTGTTGTCTTCTCGCTATTGATCGGCCTGTCTGTCTGTCTGTCTATCTATCAATCAGTCTATCTGGCAGGGCACTGCTGCCCCATCCATTTTTTTGTTATTTCAAGATCCTTCGACTTTCATCCTTCGGCAAGATCTGGTTGAAGCTCCTTCCCCAGCTCTGACTCCCGTGGAGGCGTCTGCCCCGCTCCGATTAACCCGACCTGCGATGAACGGCCACCATCCCATGTCCTCTGTCTGTTTTGTCACTAGATGTAATGGAGTAACTCTTCTCACGGTGGCTCCAGAGGGATCTTTGTCTTGGGACGCTGCCGTCTCGCAGTGTGTCTGTCTGGCTGCGGTCTTCCTCCCCGCGATTCCTGGACCTGTAGCTCCATGTCTTTCATCAAGGGTAGAAACTCCTTCTGCTGTATTGCCTCTTTGGTGTTTCTGTTTTTTTGCTTGTTTTGTTTGCCTTTTTTATAAACCTTTTTCTAACAATCTTACTAAACACAAATTGAAAATTCTAAGCCTTTCATTCTTGCCTTAATATAAATAGGAAGATATCTTCTCTTTTTTATATCTAGCTCTTTTTGCTGCATTTGGTGTAATTGTCTCAGATCCAGTTTTTAAAAATCCACTTCCAGTTTACTCATTCTTTATTCGGTGGGGTCCAGTTTGTGCTTATTTCCCTGTTGGGTCTTGATTTTCAACTTTAAAATTGTCAGGGATATTCGAACGAATAATTTTATTTGTTTCCTTACCTGCTGCCAATAGCAGGTAGGACATTTTGTGTGGTTCTTGTAAAAGCTCTTAAAATACTTCTTATTCTTTGGTCATGTTTTCAATGCTCACTTTATATCTTTCATCTTTGTAAACTCTCTAATTTTAGGGTATTTAAACTAGAGCTCTCTAAGAGTTGTGGCATCTGAAGTTCTTGGCAGTGGTGGAGCTGCGAGGGCTGCTGGCTGATCCTTGCTCGTGGTGGGTGGTTTGTGTTGTAATATTGGATTGTGTGTTTTTCTTTTTTTTTTTTTTA
>PVJO010019515.1:0-34078 GCA_004026905.1 Hystrix cristata
TGGTGGATAAGTATTTTTATCATTTAATAAATCTTTCTTTGTCTCTGATAGCAATTTTTATCTTAAAATCTATTTTTCCTGATCTCAGTGTAGCCACATTTGCTGTCTTTGTTTACTGTTTTTACAGCATAATTTTGGGGTTTCATTTCTTTCCCTCTTTTCTGTGTCTTGGAATCTAAAGTGTGTCCCTTGTAAACAGCAGATAGTCTTTTAAAGTTCATTCTTCCAATCTCTGACTTGAAATGTGTACTACATTTAAAGTTACTGCTAACAAGTTAGGATCTTTTGTCTTCTCTATGTACTAAATTTTTGTTAGGTTTTGGCCTTGAAAATAGCTGTTCCCAGTTTGTCCCTTGTCTGGTAACTGTGTGATCTACTTCACTGGAATTAATTTTGATGTATTAAATTCATTAAATATTCACTGTATTTTTATGCTTTAAGAAGGTTTTCTTCACTTCCTAGTTTTGCCTAAGCTATAAAAAATATTTTCATAGATCACTGTGGCAGATAAATTATAATGGCCCTTTGAAAATAAGATGTCCATGCTTTTAATCCATGGAACATGGGAATATGTTACCTTGTATGACAAAAGAGATTTTGCAGATTTGTAATCAAATCTGATTACATCTTGCCACGTGGGAGATTACAATTTATCCAGATGGGTCTAACCTAATCATATGAATCCACAATAGTGGAGAACTTTTCTTAGCTGTAATTTGTCAGATAACAAGAGTTGCACAACCAGAAGGAGTCTCAGAGAAATGCTGCATGGCTGGCTTTGAAAATGGAAGAAAGGTGTCATGAACCAAGGAAATGGGTGGACTTTAGAAGTTGGAAAATTCAAGGGAATAGAACCCTCAGAAAGGAATGCTGGGAAATAAAGAACTGAAAAAAACCTGAAAATAGAGCTTTTGAATATGGGAAGGGGACCAAGAGTTGAAGGGAGCAGAGAGGACTGAAAAAGCTAAGGGATGAAAAAAGAATTTGGATGTGTTATGTACCAACTCCCCACAATAAATGTCATCATTACATACTGCAAACATGTACTAATGAAAAAAAGGAATGCAACGCTTCCAAGACTTTTGTCTTAGCCAGCTAAGACCCATGATGGAACTCTGATGCATAGAACAATAAAAAAATGAATTTACATTGAATAAGCCACTGAGTGTGTTGTAATTTATTACAGAGCAAAATAAAACTAATATGTCATAAAGGCATTTTCTGACACTATTCTTTTAACTTGTTTCAACTTCTCATTTAGATCTTTAATTTGACCTTGCTTTTTATGGGATGCAAAGAAGTAGTCTATCTGTGTTTTCTCTGAATAATGAGCCTATCTGTCAATACCGTCTACTACCTGGGTTAAGGTGGTTTTCTCACCTTAATTATATTTTAAATGCTCATATACCTCCCTGGCTATTTCGGCGTTCTGTATTTGTTTTCATTGTTGCATTCGTCTGTTGTGAATTATCACTTTCATTTTGTTGCCGTAGATACGCCCATTTTAATATACAGCAGGGAAAATTTCCGTATCTTATTATACCATTTCATATAAAAGATTAAGTCAGCAATTTTTAAAATTTTAATTCATGTTTTAAATGTAAAATTTGTTGGGGCTGGGGATTTAGCTCAGTGGTTAGAGTGCTTGCCTCACAAACACAAGGCCGTGAGTTCGATCCCTGGCACCAGAAAAAAAAACCCAAAAAACAAAACAAAAACAAAAACAAAATTTGTTGACTTCTTTGAAAAGTCTGAATTTCTACTAAAACTCATAAGGATGACTTTAGATATATTTATTTTGGAGAACTGAAATGTTTACTATGTCAAATCATTTTATTCACGAACATGGGTTATCTCTCTATTTATTTAAATCAGACATGAACTAGCTGTTTGTTGAGAAGTAGTTGACACTTTTTTATGTCATCCAGCCTTCATGTGTGTGAATGTATCGTTGATCTCCTGTGTTCATTTATTATAATGTTTTAATCTCAATGTAGTAGGAGACAACTTCGATCTATTCCTTTCCCTTTTGAGGAAAAATTTAGTTATTTCTCTCTCTCTCTCTTTTTTTTTTTGGTTGAGACAGAGTCTCACTATGTAGTTCAGGCTGGCCTCAAACTCGCAGCAGTCCTCCTGCCTCAGCCTCCCAAGTGCTGGGATTACAGGTGTGTGCCACCACACCTGGCCTAGTTATTTCTTGTTACATATAAAATAAATCTCAACTTTAAAAGTATCAGAATAGTAAAGTCAGTCATACATATTGCATAAGATAAGATCACCTCTCTGCACTTGCAAGTTATGGCTTCTGTCTTAGCCAGAGCAATTTTGTTGCCTTAGCTTTTCCAAGCATGAATTTGTTACATTCACCAGTGAACATTACCTTCTGTCATTGGAGTATGACCATTTTATGGAGAATGACTTAGTTTTAAACAAACAATAGGCCCTCTTAAGGCTCCATCATCCCTAGAAGGGCAAGAGTTCTATAAACAATAAATATTTACAGTTTTTATCCTGTCATTTGTAATTTGTGCTGCCAGCTATTGACTGAACTATTCTGTGTTTTCAGAGCCTTTTAAACATTCTCTTCTGTCTAAGGCCAATAATACTCCATCAGGCTGTATACTTTAGCAGAAAGTGGTAAGGTCTGTGGCCTAAGAAGAAACTGTGTTTGAGGTGGGGTCTGTCAAAGACTATCTATAATCTAAGAGACTTTGTCTCCTTTTTGTTACTCTTTGGTAAAGTAGGACTGGTAAAAGAATATGCTTTATAGAATTCCTTTTAAAATTGAATAAAACGATGTGTATAAGCTCTTAATACATCAGGGGCACTTATTGAATCCTCAATAATTTTTACTGATTATATTCGTTATCATCTTCAGGTATATTATTCTGATCTCTTTTTTTCTTCTAGTTGTCAGAAACTTTCTTAACAACTATAGTCTCTTACAATTACGAATAAAGAAGTTTTGAGGAATGTAAAAAGCATTATCTTCTTCTAATTTTGGAGTATTTGGAAATTATAGAAGGGTCATATTTCAGCCCTCACCCCAGTCCCCGAATAAGTCTTAGAGGAATGAAGCTCATTTATTTCTCTTGGTACAGGAAGGTTTTTTTTAAAAAATATGATTTGAAACCAAATAATCAAATGTTGAGGTTGACTTTGATTGGTTATGGATGAGTGCAGGGGTTTCATAGTGGGATCCAGTATCCTCAGATAAAAAAGGAAATTTGAATCTTAGTACATCAACTGAGGTGTGCAAAAAATACTACTTTCTTAGTTTAATATAATCTAATTGATAAATTTGATACATTCTCCTGACAAGCTGGCAGCACTTTTATTCTTGGTCATTATTTCAGTCTTTTGCCTTTCTTTTTCTCTCCTCCTATGATCCTCTCCCACACTTTCCCCTCTTCTTTCTGAAGTTTCATGAGAATTCAGAAGACTTATGTGGTCTCTCGAACCCAGCAGATGGGTCTCTGATTTCTACTCTATCATAGTAGGTACAGATATTTTATTTAAAATGAGTGGTGGTCTCTTGAAGTTGAGGCGCTGTCTGATTCTGTAGCTTTGCAGAAGCTCTCCCAAAGCTAGGAACCTTAGTGCATGGATTTTACCTTTCCAGACAAACCATGATATTATCCACTTGCCGAGCTGACCGCTTCTACTCAGAGGAGCTACAGAAGAAGGCAGAGGGAACTATTGTTCTTCTTTCCTTTCTAGTCTGAGGTCTATTTCTCTAATTGTCTTATCTCTAAGGTGTTAGCTCTCCTGAGTCTTAAATCCCCAGATCTTTAATCTCCTAATGTCCATCAAACACAAAGACCAAATCATTAGCATTTAAAATCTTTCCTTCTTCAACAACAGAAGAGGGAGAAAAAATATTCAATTTCATCCTCTAGTACAACAAAGGAAGAAGACAAGCAAAACCATTAAATTTGTATATTAAAAGAATCTGAACATTCATTTCTTGCTACAAAAATGAAGTGGTTAATGTAACTTTGAAATATGAACCTCATACCAGAAGGTTCTTTCATGTTGGTTAGGAGAAGTGCTAATTAACACTAATTTTTTAGATCATTACAACTATTAAATTTATTTGTAGTAATAATAAATTCATCAGTTATATGAAAGCTTTTCTGTGAAAGATGTGGCAATTACTTTTCATGTCCACTAAGGATGACAGAAGAGACTGTGGTCTTAAAGGGAACCAGCAAGGGGTTAGCTTTTTATGTAATTAAGAGGCTCAAAAGATAGGTCTAGCATGTCATCACAGGTAGCAGAAGGCAGAACAAAATGAAGTGGTCCTAAGAATCTCTGAATTTTCTTAGGGTGTGACTCAGACAGTTCCATAGTCTACTGATGTCATCCTAGTGTGTAGAAAAATTATTCGTAACCAGGAAATGAGGCCAAAGGGTGATTGCACATCCTTCCAAAAACCCTGGAACACTGCCTACCAGGCCCAGACAAGGAGATGTGCACTTGCTTTACTTACTCTTTACTATTGATGAGGAAACAGACACTGTGAAATTACTTGTTAATTTGGAAATTTTGGCCCACCAGAAGCAAATGATTTCTACCAGGTAGAGAAAAATCTGAAAGGTTATGGTGGCATTGCTTGGCAAGACACTAACTGCTCTTTTTCCTCAGTTTGTATACTTATTTTAGCATCCTTTTTCTGACTGTATTCACTTCTTTTTCCCGAATTCTATTTTTTTAAGTAGCTTTATCATTTTGCTGCTTTCCTCATGTGTGAATTAAATTAGTCTTTGATTTGTGCTCATTCTAAATTTGTACGAGTGTTCTGCTTTAAATTTTTTGAAAATCATGCTTTTACCATGGGGAGTCAAGATCACTGATTTTCTGGAGGGGGAGAGAGAAAGTGTGTGCGCGCGCATGCGTGTGTGTGTTTGTGTATGTGTGTGTTGGTAGGAGAGCACACTATTTTATGTGTGTGTGTATGTATATAGAAACCAACAAAACAGATACACATGCTTGAGATCTATTAACATCAGTGACTTAGGTTAGAGGGAGAGAACAGTGGGTGGCAAACAGCAACAAAAAAAAAGAGTAGGCAGGGAGGAAGGAAGGAAAGAAAGAAAATTCTGCTTTGAAAATTCCTAACATTAATGATTTTATCTCTTAATATAAATTGCATATTTATTAATATGCACAGATATTTAAACTCTGTAGATACACACACACATATTTGTGTGTGTATTTATGTGTCAAGTGTGTGTGTACATGTCCATATATATGTGCTATCTTGTCAAATGATAAAGGCAAACAGCAGAGACAAGAGTGTAAAGTGTATATTTTAGGATTCAATATTGGGGCAAACAGATATAAATAAATATACCTGCATATTTATGTTGTGTGTGTATTTATAAACAAGGAGAAAGTTATGCAAGGAGTCTGTTTTAGTCTATTATTATTGGAAACTTGAGGTGGGTAGGATGGGGAGAAAGAGATATTCTTTAAGCCACCTCATGTAGCTGATCTTGTTAGAAAAAATCGTAAACTTGGTGCAATATGTCAAGTGAAATTTGTAAAGTTATGTGTGTATGCATATATGTATATAAAAGTTTCTAGAAATGAAAAATAACCCAGTAGTAATTATAATTTGACTCATTATTGCTCTTCAACAAGCTAGTAGAGAGACCTCTCTGGCCCCCAGTTTCTTCAGTTATGAAATGATGGAGAAGGGACTTTATTTTACCAATACAGCACTAAAATTATATAATTGCTGAAAAATTGTTCCTTGAAATTAATAACAACCATAAAATTAAGTCTCAAAGTATCAACAATAGAAAAAAGGAGGAAAGAAAGTGGTTAAAGGAAAGAAAAAGGAAGAAGTTTGGAAGGGAGGCAGGATAAGAGGGAGGATGATAAGAAGGAAGGAAAGCAAAAGGAAAAAAGGAAGAAGGAAGGCGAGAGGGAGGAAGAGGGGCAGGCCGCTTGGCGAATCCCCAGTGAGTACTGTTCCTCCACCTGCTGCTGCAGCCGCTGGAGCACCATCCCTGTTACAGCTTCTCCTTTGCTTTTGTTTGCTTGTCTTTATGGAAACAGTTATTAAAACAAAAGGTGTATTTCTTTTCCTTTCTTTTTCCTGCAAGGATTCACTTTTAGGAGACAAATCAACCGGTCATTTGGGCATCCATGGGCAAGACTCATCTTTTCTGCTAAGATTTAGGGAAGTTGGTATTTTCCACTAAGGATAAGTGAAATTTCAGAGCTGATATGCCCCGGAGTAATTATTCTTTCTCAATTGTTTTGTAAGCTCCTCCTAACCCCCACTTTCCCTTTAGGTGATTTTGTCTACTTCAATTATGCTAAAGCATTTTCAGGGTTTAAAAAAATAGGTAGGCTCATTTCTACACAGCCTATTGGGCATTTGTTGACTCAAGTTTCAAGTTATGTAAGTTTTTCTAGTTAATTGCTTGAGTGAGAAGAGAAATAGAAAGCTTAGCTTTTATATTTGATACTTCCATAAATCACAAATAATAAGTTCTACAGACAATGAAGTCATTTATTAGTCATCTTTTAGTTAGTGGGTAGAAATAGAACAAAAACTGAAAATTATAAAATTATTATATTATTCCTTTAAACTTGTATATTTAGTGTAGCGTGTTAAAATTTAATCTCTCATTTCTCCCAGATACCTGTAATTTTATTTAGTTTTCTTCTGATTCAAGGGTTAAAATTAAGGATGAACATATGCTACTGGTAATTTTAACACCGACACCCAGGTTCCAGATGTCTCCCCTTCTATACATGCCAACATTAAATACAGATTTTGTTAAAACGCACAACTATTCTTTTAATCTGCTAACATGCCTCGCCCTCACTGATCAATTCTCCCATCTTGAATCCACCTTCAAGTGATCATCCACCAATCGCAGCACTCTTTGTTGACTCAGTGATGAAAACTTCAACAGCTAATCCAAGATTCAAACACCCAGAGCTACAGGTTTAAAAAAAAATGTTTTACTAATTCTTAGTAAAGTCTTCCAATTCATTTTCCATTTTCCTAGTGGGAAAAGAGAAACCAATTCTCTGCCAAAAACATTCCACATTGGATACTAAACGAAGTCAGGTAGCAGCTGTCCAATCTAAACTTTGGTGGATAATTAGCACATCCAATATCCAAAAGAAACAGGTAATTGTTGTGATTCATGAATTTGTTGCCAGGGTAGATATTTTATAGCTTGCATATCTTTCCCTAAAGAGAGAAGCTACCTCGAGCTTTGAGCAGTAAAATGCTGTTTTCTTCCCATTTAAAGAAAATTGCTGTTTACTTTGGGGATGTTCTTGGCATTCAGCTATGTTTTTATTCCTACTCTTCCTCATTTTTTTTCTCGGTGATGTTCAAAAAAAACTATGAAGTATGAAAATTTCACTCAGGCAAAGACATAGTGGAATTCTGCCTGAGCAGAAATTGAGCATTGTGCTCTGTGCATAATGGGTAATACACGTACAACTATAATCACATAATATGTTAAAGCTCACCGAGAATGTGCATACTTGTATTTATGCATCACAGCAACACTTAGTGTGCACATTCTTGTTATTATTTCCACTAACTGAGTAACCTGAGACTTAGCAAATTCTCTGGGAGCACCCAGTGAGAACATGGCAAAGATGGGAGAAGAAGGCAGGTCTACCATGTTCTCTCCATTCAACTCTGAATGATTTCCAGGGAATAAACATTGTTTCCATGACCCCGATTCCTTTTCCCTAGTCTGCCAATTTGACAGAAATGCCAACTGTTATGGCTTTGACTTGTCAGAGTCTGATGACACCTTGAACCTGGAATCAGTACTCACTAACACATTGCGACATCATAGCATGCAGTGAAACATTCTTTCTGTTTGAAGTCTATTTAAGGTAGGGTCTTGCACACAGGGGAAATGTAACAAAGCATTCCTGGCAGAGGTAAAGATTGAGGTAGGATTGATTTTTATCATACTTTTGGATTCCCTCCACCCACCCACGTACATACATGCTGAGTGCCCCCTGCTCACTTCATTCTCTGGCTTCTCGTGTGCACTCAATTCTCCTATAAAGTTCTTCCTTTTCCATTTTCCTGCCTTTCCCCAGCTTTTCCTTTAAGACCCTCCTCTGTTTTATTCCTGACCTGATCATTAATCTGTGTGTGTATATATCCTTAGAAACAAATACCTTTTTGGCACTTCTAGCCCATCCTTGTCAGACCCAAATTTAACTATGAGAAGATACTGCACAAATTTCGGACTGCCTGGAAAAGAAACCGGATGTCCAGGGTTAAATATGTTTCTCACCCAAAATGGGACTCCTGCTTTCTCTTGTCATTGCTGTTAGGGTTCTAGAGAGTTCTCTCCCGAGCTTAGTCCTTCCTCCTCAGAGGGCCTTCATATTGCTTGAGGGTCAAAGCAAGCAAGGAAACAGCTTCTGTTCTGTTTCTCATTTTTGCTGCCTTCTTTTAAAACTGACACAGTTTTTTGAATGTCTTAGTAAATGTAAGTAAAATAGTGTGTGAGAAGGAAAGGGGGGTGGAGAAGGGGCAGGTTGGGTGGTGCGAGTGATTCAAAAATAGGAAAAGAGAAAAAAAGACATCTTCTAAAATACGGGCTGATAGCTGCAAAGAAAAGATATTTCTGAAACCCTCGTCTAATTTTCTGGTAGTAGATTTTAAAAGATAAACCAATTTCCGATGGACATACCAGAATAGAAAATTTATCACATCAAATAGCAAAAGATGTTCTACAGTACATTCAAAAACTTAATTTTTGAATTACCAGAACTGTATTATATTTTTTTCTTTATGTTTTAAGAAGTTCCTGGTGGAAAACTGATGAGAAGTTTAGATAAGAAGTAAAAGAACCAGGATAGCATCTAACATTTATTAAGTGCTTACTGTGTGCAAAGCTTTATTATTATTATTATTATTGTTATTCTTTTGCTTTTTATTTTGAGAAATTTTGAAGTTACAGAAGATTTGATAGAAAAGATGTTGGGCATTATCCATGTATAGTAAGGTAAAAAAATCATGGCAACTAATACCAGTATTCCTCTATGGACAATTAAGTTTTTAGCTGTACATTTTGAATAGAAGGTACAGAGCGTTAATACCCCAAAGGTGTAGGCTACAAAAATAGAATGAGAAGAGAAAGGGGAAGGGAGAGGAAGAGAAGAAAATAGAGGAGGACGAGAAAGATACTTTGAGAAGTATCTTTCCATAGAGTTCAGGTAAAACTTTAAAAAATAGAAGTACTGGGGCTGGAAATTTAGCTCTGTGGTAGAAAACTTGCCTAGATGTGGGGGTGTGTTTCAATCCCCAACACTACAAAAAATAAATTAAAAATGGAAAAAAATAAAAATAGAGCCATCCAAATTCAATTTTAAAATGCTGAATAAATAAGCATGTGTATTATTACTGTAATAAGCCAGGAATCAACATCTTTCCATGATGTAGTGAAATAACACGTTGCTCCAGTTAGAGTCCTAAATTTCAATTTTACACTCCAATTCGTGCTCAACTTCTTATAAATTCATGCCACTTTGGTCAGTTTGCTTAACTTCTATGATTTTTTTTCCTCATTTCCTGTATGTGATAACGTCCCTTAGCAATTTTAATAAGTAAGACAAAATTACATGTATCAGTAAATATTTGTTCCTTTTGTGTTGTGTTGTGTTCTCAAAAGCACAGATACAGGGACGCTGAGGAGAGTTTCTTTTTGGCTGGGAAGGAGAGTGACATGACTGGCGGAGTCCATGTTTTAAATTCTTTAAGGACTTTTATGGTGTAAAGACATGAAATAAAAATTTGGTGTCAGAATAAGTTTTACAATTATTAATACCAGTTGTAATATTAATATATGAGTCACATTATTTGCTATTATTTCTCTTTTTATTTCAAAAATTTTAAATCTGTAGAAAAGCTTGAAGAAAAGTACCTTCATATATATTACTATTTCCCTTTTTATTTTGAAAATTTTTAAATTTGCAGAAAAGTTGAAAGAAAAGTACCTTCATATACACAACTGGATGTATTTTTCTAGGTCCGTGTTTCTCAACTAGGGATGACTTTGTTTGTTCCTGGAAACACGTGGTCATGTCTGGAGACGCTTTTGGTTATCACAATTGAGGGGGGTGCTTGCATCTGAAGCAGGCCCGTGAATGCTGCTAAGCACTCTATAATTCACAAAGCAGCCTCTCTCCACAAGAAAGAATTAAAACAATGCCATTAGTCCCAAGGTTGAGAAATTCTGATTGATATTCACTCGGATCCTCTTCATGTATTAGCTTGAACTATATAAAATTGATAACATTCAGCCATTTTAGATCTACGACAATGTCAGTTTCAAATAAAATATTTAGCTACACTTTTTATACTTCTTTTTTTCTGAACTATTTTAAAATAAGTTATAGGCATCATGGCAATTCACTCTTGATGACTTTAGCAATTATCTCTTAAGAACAAAGATACTCTCCTACATAGGCATGATATAATTATTACACTCAAGAAATTTAAGATTGATGCAATGAAATTACCTAACAGATAGTCCATACTAAAAATTTTTCCTATTGTTGCCCTTCACCCACCGCAATAATTTATAGTCTTTGTCCTCAACCCCAATCCAGGTACCAGTGAGTTTGTCTCATCAGTGGTTAGGATTATGTTTACTGACAAACTTTCCTGGAACCCCTAAGTCATGAAGTTTTTATGTTTGCAGATGGTGTAAAACGAAAAGGGCCAATCAGATGTTGGGAGATACCCAAGAAATCTTGAAAAGCCATTTAAATGGACTGACAAGTGGCAGATAAGTTTTAATGCAAAGAAGGGTGAGATGACACTCTTAGAGACTATTTTGCATTTGGATTTCCAAAACCTTAATTAAAGTTCTTAATTTTTTCATTTTTAACAGAGAATTTTGTACCAAGGCTACTTAAGGAACAAAAAGAGAGACATCTTTAAGATATTGCTCATTCTGCCTTTCAAACTCTGCCCAGAACATTAGCTGGAAAGAGACGCTATTTATGCATATTTTAGCTGGTTCTTAGTTTGAAGGATGTTCATTCTGATAGTTAAAAATACAAACTTGCACAATTTTTCTGGGCTCTGAGGTGAATGAGTAGACTGGCAAAGTGTGCCAATGAAACGTCAGTTAGTGACACTGATCTGTTTTTGTGGCTTAACGTTTGTGTTCTCTCAGTTGGGTGAAAGGACTCAGTCTGTCAGTTCTCACTGTTAGATTCCCATCAAGAATAGGAATCTTGTCTTCCCCTACTAATTTGTAAATCTTCCATTTTCTCTGCAATATGACCCTCTTGTTTGCCAGAGTTTGTTTTCGTGTTTCAGGCGATTTCTCAGTATCTCTTCCATCTATTTTAACTACGGAAAATGACATGTCTGATCAACATTCTTCTTCATATATCACCTTGGCTTACATATGGTGCATCCATTTATCTCTCCCTTTGTCTTTCTCTCTCTCTCTCTTTCTTTCTCTCTCTCTCTCTTTCTTTCTCTTCTTTCTTTCTTTCTCTTTCTTTCTTTCTTTCTTTCTTTCTTTCTTTCTTTCTTTCTTTCTTTCTTTCCTGTCTTTCTCTCTTTCGCTCTTTCTCTCTTTCTTTCTTTCTTTCCTCTAGAAACATTATACGTGCATACATATTATAATATAAATAAATTTGTATTTTTATTGTTGTCCTAATGGTAGATCACACTCATAAGCACTACATTATGCACTTTTAAATTTTTCATTGCAAAATGTAAGTGGTAATGAGCAATAGGACTCAATGGATAAAAGATAATGTTTTCAACAAATGGTGGGGGCAACTGAATATTTACATGCAAAATAATGAATTTGAATCTCTACCTTATACCATATGTACAAATTAATTCAATGCGGGTTATACGCTTAAGCAAAAGAGCTAAAATGATAAAAATTCTCAATGGAAACATAGGAGGAAACCTTTATAAGCTTGGGTTAGATTATGATTGCTTAGATATGATATCAAAAGCACAAGAGAGGTGAACTGTGGTGGCACATGACTGTGACCTCAGTTCTCTGGGAGGCTGAGGCAGGAGAATCACAAATTAGAGCCAAGCCTGGGGCAATTTGGCATCTTATCAAGACTCTGTCTCAAAATGAAAAATAAAAAAGAACTGTGAGTGTGATGCAGTATGAAGACCCTGTGTTAAATTTCAGTACCACAAAACAAAAAGAAAACAGAGACTCCGGGTGATAAAAGAGAAGACTGATAATTAGGACTTCATCAAAATTAAGAATATTTTTTCTTCAAGGAATAGCATCAAAAAAGTGAAACAGAATTCTATAAAATGGAAGAAGTTGGGCATGGTAGCCCATGCCTGTAATCCCAGCACTCAGGAGGCTGAGGCAGAAGGATTGATGTGAGTTTGAGGATAACCTGGGCTACTAAGTGAGACCCTGTCTCGAAGAAAAACCAAAAACAAAACAACAAAAAAACCCCCCAAACCACCAAAAACCCCCACTGCAATATAAAAAGGAAGAACATATTTGTAAATCCTGTATCTGGTAAGGAACTTTTATCTATGATATACAAATAATTCTTATAACTCAATAATAAAAATAGAGCAGGTGATATCAGCAAGATAGATGAACAGGAATTCCCAGCTCCACTTCCCTCCGTAGTAACCTAAGAAGCAACTGTCTACAGATAAGAATACTCTCATGAATACCCCAGATTTTGAGGTAGTTAAGGCTGAGATATCTCATTGGCCACAGAACCAAGAACAGGAGTAGCAAGAGGTGGAGAGGAGTGGTTTTATTTTGACCACATCATCTCTTCCCCAAGCCAGAGTATTTGCGTCTCCAGGACCAATGGTTTTTACGGAGGAAAAAGAAAGTTGGACCCAAATATTTATCTTCCCTTCCATTCTGAGACCCTTCACAGGAGACACTGTCTTGTCTCCTCCCCCTGGTGTCATGGAGGTACTGACATGGGTACACTACTTGTGGTCAGTTGGAAACAAAGATCAGAAGTGGGGCTCAGAACACCCCGTGCAGGGATCTTGGGGGCTGCTCTGCCTGCTGGCTCTTTCACAACCAGGGAGGCTGCCCCACAACACCACAGCGTCTGAGGTGAGGCTGATGGGCCTTCCAGGCTTACATCCCTGTCAGACCTCCTGCCCAGCTCCCCTGATCTCAAAACCTTCTGGGGCTGAAAGATAGAGGCAGGTTGCTGATTACCCAGAAAGGAAGTCTCTGGCTCAGCCCAGCCCCAGATGCTGAGCTTTGACCCAGCCAAGAGCTGGCACACTCTTTAAGCCTTCCATGGGCCAGAACTCAGGGGCAGGGTAGAGATTAACTGCCGAGGAGCCATATGGCCCCACACAGGGCTGGTGGCCAAGCAGTCAGAACAGCAAACCTCGATGTCCCGATTAACGCTACCCTAGGAGAGGAGACAAGCCTGAGTCCGTCCTAATCTGTGGAACTTATCCTGTGGTCCTGCTCACTCCACGAGTTGTGACCTCAGAGACTTCACTCTGCCTTGAAGCCTAGCATAAAGCCCTGCCAAGAAAAGACCCTAATCTGCAGTAATAGCCAGCCAGGAAAGACAACCCAGAACACTGAAGGCACAAGCAACAACAGAGCTTAACCAGCAACGCTAACTTTATGCAGTGTCCAGCCGGCAGGCTCATGGGACTGCAGAGCACAGCCAGCATTTCTGCTTGATCTCAGTGAACAGTCCAGCATAAAAAAAAAAAAAAATCCAACAGCAAGATCCACCTGTCTGGGGTCACCACCAACTGCACTAGAATAGTGAAAGATCTGCTGCTACCAAAAAACACTGGCAAAGAGTAGAAGCGTGGCCAGGCCTCAAACGCGCAGGTACCACTACAAGGACACAAGGACTGTGAAAAACTAGGAAAAGACTACATCACCAAAAGAAAATAATAAAGTTCTAACAATGGGCCCTGAAGAAATGGGGATCAGTAGATGGCTGAAAAATAAATGAGAATAATCCTTTTCGGAAGTTCAAGGAGTTATGGGAAAATACAAAGAGAGAACTAAATTTGGGAAACAACTCGTGAACAAAATGAAAAGCTTGACAAAGAGACAGAAACGGTAAAAAAAAATCCTGAAATTTTAGGGATAAAAAAATGCAATTAACTAAAAAATTCAGTAGAAATCTTCAGCAGCAGACTTGATCGAGTAGAGAAACAATTAGTTAGCCTGAAGAGGGGACATTTGAAATTATTTAGCTAGAGAAGGAAAAAGAAAAAAGATTGAAAAAGAATAAAGAAGGCCTTTGGGAACTATGAGCCATCATCAAAAGAACTAATCTGTGCATAATGGGAGCTCCTGAAGGGGGCAGAGAGAAGAAGGACCGGAAAGAGTAATCAGGTAATGATGTCTGAAAAATTCCTAAATCTGCGGAAAGACATACGAGTATAGGAAGGGAAAATGTTTACAAGCAAATTCAACCTGGAGAAGTATTCAGGGAGTAGAAAACAAAGTTTAAACAATTTAAAAAGTAAAAATAAATGTTGATCAATGTATGAAATGTTTATCAAATTATAAGTACATAAAATGTGGTGTATCTATTGTCTTAGTTGCTTTTCTCATCGCTGAGACAAAATATCCAACACCTAAAGTTAAAGGAGGAAAACTTATTTGGTTCACAGTTTGTATAGGTTTCAGTCCATAGCCGGCTTGCTCCAAGGCAGGTTGGCATGGCAGGGGGTATCACAGAGAGAAATACTCCGTGGCAAGCAGACAGGTGGGAGCTCAAAGCTCTCTTTCTGTCTCTTACATTTTTATGCAGGCTACCGGCCCTAGGGAGGGCGTAGCATTCACACCCTTAAATCTAGCCAGAGCTATGCCATAGCAATCACTGGACTGATTTAGTAATCACATACCCTTGATCCCAGTGCCGAATACTCTAGATCTACTTCACCTATGACCACAGGAGGCTTTGGGGGGACATCTAGACAGAAGCCATACCATCTGTATAATGCAATATTTGGTCAAGGATAAAAGGAATGAAACATGAATTAAAGCTACAGCATGAATGAACATTGAAAATATGCTACATGAAAGAAGCCAGTCCAAAAGAGCCACATATTATATTATCTCATGTATACAAAGTGTCCTGATAGGCAGATCCACAGAGACACAGAATAAATTATACTGGTTATATAGGGTGGGGGTGTGCGAGTAGGTAGTGAATGCTGATGAGTAGAAGCTTTTTTGGGTATGATAAAAATGTGCTGGAATTAGGTAATAGTGATGTTTGCAAAACTCTAATACATCAAACAGGTAAGCTTTATGGTGTGTGTATATATACACATATATAATGGTATATATATATATATATATATATATATACCATATATATATATATATATATAGTGGTATATATATATATATATATAATGGTAGATATATATACCATTACCAGATATACCAGATATATATATATATATATATATATATATATACCAGATATATATATACCATATATATACCAGATATATATATACCATATATATATATATAATGGTAGATATATATTAGGGCATATATATATATAATATACCAATAAAACAGTTTAAGTATATGAGGTGTGATCAAAATATACAGCGAATGTTTAAACTAAAAAAAATTTTTTTAGAATGAAAACCACATTGTGGTTAATCCAAGTCAGGATACTCCCCCTCTCTTTGAAAGTATTTATCCCTCCTTCTTGCTGTTTTCAGAAGCAGATCTGGAGGTCCTCTTTTGTGAGTGTCTTTATGAAGGGCAATTCAAAATACAGTGAATGCCACTGCCGATCACCATCTGGCAGAAAGGCAGGCTCATAAAATCAATACACTGTGTCCTCATCCACTTTACTCACCACATCTGGAACCTTGCAACTTCTGGCTCTTCCCCAAAGACAAAATGACCATGAAAGCTAAACATTTTGAATTGAGTCAGGACATCGAGGCAGCCACGGCAGTGCTACTAAAGACACAGAAGAGGGTTTTCAGAACTGCTTCACAAAGTGGTAAGAATAATGGGATAATTGTGTTCAACCAAGGGGGAATATATTGAGGAGGAAGGATTAATGGTAGTGTGTCTTTTCGTGTAATTAAAAAAAATTTAAACATTCACCACATTTGTCATATTATAGGTAAAAATGGGGGTTCTCTGGTGAATTAGAATGTCCTTTCAAGCCTCTTTTGCTCATATAAATTATATATTAGAAGATAAAAAAGGATGAATATTCACATAAAATTGAGGGATATATGCCCCTCAACAGTAGAATAGAATAATGGACTAAATGCAGTGTGTTACAGACATACAATCAAAGTGTTATTTAAAAAGCTTTGGCTTTGGCCACTAGCCAGTCAGAATAGAAGCTGACCCAACCAAGATGGCATTGAGAATAGCTGCAGCGGGCAGATATGTTTCTAAATATCAGTCCTGCATAAAATGGAATGTTAGACCACAATGGAAACCAACAAATTTCAGTCATAAGTAGCAGCATATATAAAACTTTAGAAAGAAAATTAAGACATGAAATTAATTCTTACTACAAGATTCAATTCATTTAAATTTCAAAGACAGGCAAAATTTTGCTATGTTGTTTATGAATGCATTCAGTGTTGGTAAAACTATAAAGAAACACAATATAAGACTCAAGTTGTTGGTTACCTCTTGGCAGAAGAGGTAGCGATCATTGGAGAGGCAGACGGAGCTCTTTTGCTGGGTTGCTGGCACTTTTCTATTTTTACCCCAGACTAGTGATGTCTTTCTCTTCATCTGCAATTATTTCTAAAACAGTACATGTTTTTCTTATGTAGAAAAGCAGATTAAATGAAGGGACCAGAAGATCTAGCTCAACATCTTGGCTATACTTCCTAATAGCTATACAGTGCTGGTCAATTTCTCTTGTCTCTTAGAGCTTCAGTTTCTTGGACTGTAAAATGAAGATGGTTAAAATGGGCCCCATAGCGGTGTTTTCAGGGTTAGAAGAGATACTGTATGTGGAACAGTCTAGTGTGGGACACTATAGTGTGTGTCTTACTATGCTGGAAAGTAGCATATTCAGGAGGAGACTAGTTACTTATAGGAAATGACGGTTTAATGTACGGTGAAGAAGTTTCAACTCTGTAAATTACAACTGCCCAAGACTATACTGCACGGCTAATAAGAGGCCATTAAAGAGTCAACCCTCTCATCTGTGGGTTCCACATCCATAGATTCAACCAACTATGGATTGAAAATATTCAGAGAAAAATTGCCTTTGAACTGAACACAGACTGACATTTTCCTTGTCATTATTCCCTAAGCAATACAGTATGAAACTATTATATAAAATTTACCTTGTATTTGGTATCAGTAATCCAGAGATGACTTAAAAGACACAAGAGTACATGCATAGCTTATGTGCAAATATTGTACCATTTTCTATAAGGGATCTCAACATCTATGGATTTTGATTTCCATGGGGGATTCTGGAACTCGAGGGTACAAAGGATTCTTGCATTTAATTTCTGAGTAACATTATTAGGAAAGTTCTGCAGAAAGGCAACTAAAATGAGAAGAGAGATGCCATGTGTAGAGAAATTAAATATATATCCCCTCCCAAGAAAGTTGAAGGTTTTAAGGAGATATGATTTAGAGCTATTGATCCCAGAAAGAGATATATGAGGTGAAAAATTGACTCGTTCGTTAAATCACTAAACATTAGAAAAGTAAACAGATAAGGACCAGAATTATTCCTAAGGGCAGAAACCAATCTTTTAAGTAGATAAAACGCCAAGAGATGGTAATGGGCAGGGACATAAATGGACTCTAATAGGTCATGCATGTTTTTCTTAATAACTGAGACTCCTTGCAGAAGCTAGGACTAGTGTGCCCTTGTAGTGTGACCTTAAACAGCAAATCCAAGCTCTTGCAGGTATGTCTCCGGGGTCGCTAGCGAGCACAGAGTCCCGGGCTTTGTGAACTGCGGGTAGCATCCTTCGGGGAATTTCTTCTCCACTAAATGTATAAAAGCACGATCCTGTTCCAGAAACTGTTCTTTTACTTCTAGATACTGATTTTGTCTTCTAAAATCATACTGAATCTTTTTTAAATAAAATAAACATGTCAGAGACTGCGACCTGCCTAGCAGTTGAAAGTGTTTTTACTCTAACCAAAGGTGAATTGATGAGAGACATTCTTTAAAGATACTTTTTGACATCCCTTTCACCTTCTTGTCTCCAGCCCAATTTCTATTCCCCTAACAGAATTCTGCAGAAAACTACATCTCGGTTTGCTTTGGTAGTTCTGCTAATACCACTTAAAACAGTGCAGACGGGGAGCTGGTCAGCGCCCCCACGCTTGTCTTTGAATTCTGGGGGTCTTTTTGCAGGAGTATTTGTTCCTCACCTGGGGCTGCCAAACTGGTGGCTGGCCCCAGCTGTCCACGTCTGGAGGGAGTGCTGGTCCTCAATAGGGACTCTGATGAAAATTTCAAAATTACTTTCCACCAATGGCCACAATGAAGGACTTTAGGGTTTGCACTTCTCTTTGAGATAGACCAGCGTTTCCACAGAAGCACTGCCTGGTGGACTGATGAAGGTAGAGAGAGGCCAGGTCTTTTTAACGGCGCTTCAAAGCCCATCCAGGCTTATTCACTTTATGTATTCCAAACTGAATTCCATTCGCAGCTGGAATGTTTAGTATCAGCAGGGCCAACAGATTTTTTCCACTTCTCCTGGCCCTAGTGGCCATGTTCCCATTAAACACATCTAATTCAAAGCCGAGGGAGGCATGTACATCTCAAACCTAACTCTCAGCTTAATTCTCTCTGTCTTTTTAAAAGCTACTCTTCCAGAATGAATTATAAATCAACCACAGCTAATTTTCACATTGAACTGTTTATGTGTTTTTAAAGAGGAGCTTCTGGGAAGAAGCAGAAAGAAGATTTAATAAACAGAGACGCTGTGAAGCTTCCAAAACACATAAGTAAAATTAAGAGGCAACATGTGACGGAAAATATCAGACGAATAGACAGAGCAATGATAGGTAACTTCTTGGATAAATGCGATGAGCAAAGCCGTTTTTTCAGCCTCCCGCCATCGGTGGTGACTTCCTTATTTCTACAGAGCCTTGAGAAGCACAGCCTTCTCCAAATCCTGGAGATCAGGCTATGGCGTAGGGTAGACAGACTCCAGGTAAAGTCACCGCAGAGGCCATTGTGGTGGCTATCTGACTCCTGCCTCTGAAATTGCTGTTGTAATTCCTCTTTTCTTTATTCCCTGCTGACTCATTCTTCTTTCTTGCTTGCTTTCGCTCCTTTCCAGGCTTCTTTGGTCACCTGACTACTTTTCATGGTGTCCTTTGTTTTAACAAATTCCGATCTGTTTTATTTTCTGCACCACCATTCGTCCCCAAATTTAAGGATTTACCTCTATTGCCAGTGCTCAGACTTATTTTGGCAGGAAGACTAAAACCCAGAATTTCTCCCCTGAAAAGGGTCATTCTGTGGAAGCTCACGTCTGCCAAATTGAAGGATGTATTGAGTGTGTAATCCCGTGTGGCCAGAATCTTAACAACGTAAGGCAAAGCTAGTCACGGTGTGGTCCACAGACCCTTGTCCGGCTTTGAGTGGAGCTGAGATGTGATCAGTGTGGAGTTAGCACAGTAATTCATTTTTAATTTATTGTACGCAAATGTCTGTCTGTGATGGATAGGGAAAAATTAAAAGGTTTTTATCACCATAAGACTCCTAGCTCAGCCTTTCCATTTCGGCATGTGAAGGCACATCACGTGGAACTCCTCTGGGCTTCTGCCCCATTCTTCAGTCCCTCACTACTGGTCACGCACTATGGAAAATTTTCACTCTTTCCCCATAAATGCATTTAATTTTCTACATTTTGTGCCTCAATGAAGCACGGACAATTTTCAGTATTTCAGCTGAAGTCACTGACAGAGAGTCCCAATTCCCCGATGTTATTCTTCTCTTCATCCTCTCAATGTATGTGGTCAACTCTCTGCCTTTCAAAACTGTAGCAGTCTTATGTTCTTCATTAGGCCTCCACTGCCTGTTGCTTTTCAGCCACTCGTGTGGGGAAATTCTCAGCTTTCCTGCCCGTTCCCAGCTTTCCACCCTGCGAGAGTCATGGTGTGTCAGAACAGGTGTGAAAGGAACTGAACTGCACAGCTTGAGTTACCAGACTAATTCCAGAGAGATTACATTTCCTCCAGGTTGTAGTCCTGTATGACTTTCAGTAAAAAGTTAAAATCCACTCATTTGAAAATGACTTGATTTTGCAAATGCAGAATGACTTGAGGGGGAAAAAAATAAAAGCACGATTCAGAGCCTTTCTACCCCAACCATTTAGTGAAAGCTGTTGCAAGAGGGATGAGTGACATATTTGAACGAGTTCTTGGGGTTTTCTCTGCACGGGGCAAACCCAAGATGCAGCAGGAGGGAAACCAGCTGCAGATTGTCATATATTAGTCAATTAGCCTAATGATTTTTTTCTCCACTAAAAAGCATGAATCCAGGTTGCTTTTATATTTTATGAAGATTCTACTTCGTCTACTCATGAATATTAATTGGATTCTCTCCATGTTGATTCCAGCCTCTGGGGCTTGGGGGTCCCTGCAGGTGGACAAGGGCCAGTGGAGGGGGAGTGTGGACTGGCAGGAAGTGCCTTCCTTCTCCGTGTCTCTATCCCCTGCTCTTGTGAGGACAGCATTTGATTAGTCCTTCACAACCTGTTTCTCCTCAGATACAAGGAAAATACCGGAAACCACTGTGCCAATTCTGGCTGTCGCTCCTTTGAACACTGTGGGATCTGCTAGAGGAATGTGAAATAAATCCAAAAAAGGCTGCTTTATGGATCTTTGAATGTGGTGTCACAGAAGGAAGCTGTCTTAGAAATCAGAGCTAAAATTGGATCGTTTGTTAATTTCGTGGAAATTTTTTGAATTAGAACTAATCTTTAACTTAGGAGTCATTTCTAGCCAATGCCCTTCACTCAGTAGAAAATGACAGTGTTACTGCAATGTAATGGAAATCTAAGACCTCGATTCAGACCCCTGTCAGTGGTCTTTCTTCTTTCTGTGGTCCACACCGACATTCTTCCAGTGGTCAGGTAATAATTGCATTAAAGTTCTGAGTAAATGTTGATGTGAGTAGCTTTTTTCACCTTCTTTTATGCCCTAGACCTAAATCAATATTATTAATTTTTGCTCCCTGTTCTAACTCATCTTTGCTCAGAAATTCACTCGAGGCTACATTAGTGAATGTTCAATTCGGTCTTTTCAACTATTATATGAAAGGGGCCAGTATTGTCGGTTTGCGCCTTAAACTGTGCCACAGCACTGACTCTTAATAAGATGAAGAGAAGCCTATGCCAAGGCAAATTTGCCATCATGAATAAAAATGTAACTTAAAGCTGTCCCCATAAAATGTTTTAGAAGCACTATTTTCATATATTAAGGGTGGCATGGCCATTGATTTTGATGCTTTATTATAGAATCAGGATTGTTTTAATTACTTTCTTATCACTGAGACAGCAATACTTACATTCACAATTTTGGGTCAGGAAAGAGTTTTTTTTTTTTTTTCTGGCTGATTTTGTAGGGGGTTCAGTCCATAGTCAACTGGCTCCAAGGCAGGGCAGCCTGACAGAGGGCAACAGCCAATGGCAGGGTGGCAGGAAGCAGAGAGTGAAGGGAGGAGGAGGAAGAGATAAACCCTTCCAGGCCACACCTCCAGTGACTCACCTCTTCAGCCCAAATCCCACCTCCTGACAGCAGGTGAGCTATAAACTCATCCATAGATTAATCCACGAATGATTATCAAACCCCATGATCCAATCACCTTCCCAAAGCCCCACCTATGAGCACATGAGGCTTTGGGGGAGACATGTAGATATAAACCATGACAGGGATCATTTTAGAAAGAAGGCAAGCTTTCATTGCTCTGTTTCAAAAGAAAAAATTATGTTTTTTACCCTTCAGTGTCACTACTTCAATATAAAGCAACAGTGGCAGTACTGTTTAAGGAAGGGGGCAGAGTAAGTAAAGCTAGCATGATTCAGGGGAAAGAGTTGGATTCCCTCTCTGGCTATCAAATGAGACCTTGATGCTTCCATTCAGAAGCTCTGATTTTCAGTGGTAATGACAGCAGCCTGACATCGTTTGTGGGAGATTGTGTCAAAAATCAAAGACTACATAGAAAATCTGTAGTGTAGTCCATAGAAAAGAGAGTAAGCTAAACTTACCATTTTAAGATTGAGCCTCCAAGAGAGATGAATTCTATTTTTCAGAGAAGGGAAAATGCCATGGGACATGGGAAGGACACCATTTATTCCTTCTGGGTTAGTTCTCTGCTGCTTCTTGTCAATAATGCTAATTTCTAATTTAGGGTCTGTATTGATGTAAGGGAGAAAACTACACTCCTAGGCTTTGGGAGATTGGGTGCATGCTTCCCACTGAGACAGGGATGGGTTCCCCTCATCATTTTGGGGCAGCTTCATCTCTCATGCTGAGCCTCACAGAAGCTCAGTAGACCCATCTTCAGTGTAGCAGTAAGAATCTTTTATGTTGCAATGACTCGATTCACCTAGGTTTGGGGGGGAAAGATGAGATAACTATGATAGTATCAACATCAACCAAATGTGGGATGAGCTCTGACTGTCAGAATAAATGGCTCCCAACATCACAAAGATGCATCGTGGCCCTGGAATTTTAGTTGTCTGTAGTTACGGAGTAAGTTCTTACTCTTGATGGTGAGCATAACATAGACCAGAGACAGTCACCAAAGAAATACTCCGAGCTCTCTGACTTGGGTTCAGATCCTTAAATTATTGGAGTGATGTGAGTGATCCTCGGCAATCTCATTCTCTTTTTCATATCAGGTTACGTGTCTGAAATGAGAAAAATTGAAGGCACTCTAGGACAAGAACAGGGTACAAAGTATGGGGCTTGTGTCTAATTCTGATCTGAAACTGACATTGAGTCCACTTGGCCACCACGAAGGCTGAGGAGGTCAGTAACTTGGCACTCCAGGTGTCCATTTCACTCGTGGTAGCATTTGGGTGGGAGTGGCTTGGATCCACCCCGGGCCTGCTGTGGGGGTCAGTTTTCCCTAAAGATTGTGGGTTGCCTTTCAAAGGAACAGACAGCTAGGCACAGTGGGCACACCCATAATCCCAGCCACCCATAATCCTTGGGAGGCTGAGGGATGAGACTGCAAGTTTGAGGCCAGCCTGGGTGACTTATGAAGACCCCGTCATAAAATAAAATAAAATAAAATAAAATAAAATAAAATAAAATAAAATACAATGGATGGTGTAACTCAGCAATGGAGCATGTACCTAGTATGTGTGAGGTCCTGAGTTCAATCCCTAGTGCTGGAAAAAAAAAAAAAAGAGAGAGTAGCAGATGGCTTAATGACCACAGGAAGAGGCTATCCCACTTCTGAATGATGGTAGAGTTACAAATCCCATTAATTCATTGCTGAATCCAAATCCATTTACTTGTCCCTCAAAAAAGGCCCCATGAGAGTCGGGGCTAAGTTGCTGGGGCAAGGAGAAGGACTTATTCAGTAAGCCAGCAAAACCGAGAAGACAATGCTTTATTGTGAACAAACCTCTTAACCCAGGAGAACTTTGAGTCTCCTCTTATCTTTCTGCAAGGAGGAAGTAGAGCGGGATTGACCTGGGAAAGGACTCGAGGCTGGAGACTTCAGATGCTGCTTCCATTGGCTGGAAGGGGACCAACCTGGTAGTTGGTATGTAGATGAATACAAGATCATGAAGCTCCTATGAATCTTGAAAATATCTTATTCTTATCCTGATAGCATCAGATTTAAGAGATGGGAATTTAGGAGATGGGGATACTTTGGGCAAACCAGCCTTGCCCTGTTAGTTGCAGATAGACGTTGCTTAAATGACTCTAAGTCTGTGTGCAGAGTTGAGCAGAAACAGCCTGAGCCAAAGAGGAGGGTAGCTAAGGAGACAGATACAGTATGCAGACCGAAATGCCAAGCTTTTTCACCCTGTTTCAGTCACCCGTTGCCCACCTGAAGAGGCTCAAGTGAAGTTAGTGCTTTTGCCACAGAAGCCTTCAAGTCCCTGGAGAGTAACCTAGGTGGCCCTCATCATGCTAGAGGCCCTCTCCGCTGCGAAGCTGGAGGGAGACTGACACGTTGCTCAGCTACATGACCTCTAATATTAGTGATGTTTCAAGCCACCTAAATGCAAGTAACTAAAAGCAAGTGAAGCTAGAAGGTTTGTTATAGTTTTTCTCAGGCTTCAGTTCTAAGAAACGATTATTTTTTCAACTGCCCTCTCGAATTGCAGGCCTAGTCCACTGTAGTTTACCATCTGCATGATTAATGTCCGTCTCTCTGAGCCACTGTCCTCTCTTGCCTGGATCCTGCGATAGCTCTTCTACTAATTACTTAGGGCCGCTGTAAGAAATCACCATGAATCTAGTAGCTTAAACCAACAGAAATTTATTCTCTGACTGTTCTACAGGCCAGAAATACAAAAGTCAAAGCATTGGTGGGGCTATACTTTCTCCAGAAGCTCAAGAGAGAAAACCGTGTTGCCTCTTCTGGCTTTAAGTGAGCCCAGAAGTTTCTTAGATTGTGGCAGCGTAACCCCAATCTCTGCTTCCATCTTCACCCCAACTCCTTCTCTTTGTCTCTGGGCACCAAATCTCCCTCGCCTTTCTTTTACAAGACAAATTTTCATTGGATTTAAGGCCCGTGCTAGATCCAGTAGTATCTTGTCTTGAGATCCTTAATGTAACTACATCTGTAGAGACTCCCTTTCATTTCCTCAAATAAAGTTACATTCACAGGTTCCAGAGTTTAGAGCTTGGACATAACTTTTAGGGGAATGCTATCCAATATGCCACACTTGCTACTGATACTCCGTGACTTTTCTGCACACAGCGTAGTGGTTCTTTTAAAACCTAAGTCACGCACTCCCTTGCTTCAGGCCTCCAGTGGTTTCCTGGCACGCTGGTGCTAACGTTCCACATCTGTACCACGCTCTCCCACTTCCCTACTGTCAGGCCGGGCTTCATCTCTTTCCTCAGCGCACTGTGCCCTGTCACTTGCTCAGAGGACTCCAATTACACTGACCCTCTCTCTACTCCTCCAGCATGCCGCGTGGACTCCTATCATTCTTGCAGTTGATGCTTCTGCTGCTCTGTGCTCTTTTCCTATAAAGTACAGATGGTCTCTGGCTTATGATGTTTTGACTTAGGCATTTCCTACTTTCCGATAGTGCAAAAGTAATATGCATTCAATAGAAACTGTACTTTGAGTTTTGAATTGCCATCATTTCCTCAGGCTAGTGATATGTGGTAGGATAGGCTCTTGAAATGTTGGGGGGCAGCAGCAGCCACAGCTCCCCATCAGCCACAGAATCACCAGGGAAAATAACTCATATTCAGTCCACAGTGTACTGTATGGCTAAGCAATATTGTTCATTCGGTTAGGTGTATTGAGTGTATTTTTGGCTTGTAGTATTTTCTGCTTAAGATAGTTTATTGGGATAAAACCTCCATTGGAAGCCAAGGAACATCTTTCTTGTCACAGCTGGCTCTCCCATTTTAATTAGGGCTCCTGTGGAATGTTTGTTCCTTGGAGAGAGCTCCGTGATAGCTTGGCTAAAGTACTATTCCCGCTACTGTGGTTTGTCCTATTTCGCTTTTAGAGTTTATCAAACTGCACCTTATTTTACATCTGTTCATTTTCTCTGTGTATATTGCATGTCCCTCCTACATATGGGAGTGACCCTGCTTTATCTCGCCAGTTCACTTCTGCATCCCCAGAACGTAAAACAATGTCCAGCACTTTAGGGATGATCTTAGTTCTTTTGTGCAGTTTTGAAAAAAATACCCAAGACTTGGTAATTTATAAAGAACCAAAATTTATTTCTCACTGTTCTGGAGGACTGTGGACAAGTCTAGGATTAAGGTGCTGGAAGAGTCAGGGTCTGGCGAGGGCTTCTGTCGCCTTCAACATGGCACAGTGTGGCGAAATCCTTCAGAGGGAATGAACACTGTGTCACATAGTAGAAGGGACAGAAGCAGCAGCTGGCCCCTCAAGCTCTATAAAGCACTAATCCCATCCGTGATGGCTGAACCTCACAATTTAAGTCACCTTAGGAGACTATCATGCTGATGATTAAGTTTCAGTGTGTGAATGTTAGGGGACACATTCATATTGTAACAGAGATAGTTAATAAATAATTGATGGATAAGTGAAAATAACCCTGGTAGCAATTTAGAGAATGAAGCTGAGACAGGAAGACACTTCAGGGAAGCCAATACCTCCACTATGCTGACCACGTGATTTCAGGATCCACCTTCCCGGAAGACTGCAGGATCTCAATGAGTTTTTAGTCACATGACAAATACATTTTCCTAGGCTAGAGGCCAATTTGAGGTGAAGTCCTGTCTGTCGTACCCAAGTCCTAACCACCCTAAGTTTTAGCACCAGGATCCTTCATGTTTCTGTCCCATTGACAAGAAATAATCTAGAAGGTTCAGTGTAATCCCTCCACCTCCAGAGTTGGAAAAGCAGTGGTCTCATTTTGGATACTGAAAGCTGACTCTTGTGCTAGCAAGTATATATTTAAATACAAATTGTCTGCTGGTGATGTGACTTGGGACCCAAGAATTCTATGTCTAATTCTTATCAACTTTCTGCCATTTGCTTAAATTCAATATTGTGTGACATCCCTGCTCTTCCTCTTCACCAGTATTGTCTATTCAGTGCTTAATTTAAGCACGGTGATGTTTTAGGGTGGACTATCATGAGTTATCTATGGAGAAGTGGTAATAGTGTTGTGGAACAAAACTTTTGAGACATTTGTCTCTTGTCCTGGAAGTTCCTAATTCCCTCCTCACCTTTTCTCTGGCTTAACTTCTCCCTTCAAGAAAGATCCTTCTCTGTGATTATTTCCTCGAGGAAATTTTTGTCAGTTGGAAATAAAGCAAAAGAATTTCTCTCTGACTTATTTTCTGCACAGTGGAGGAAACTAAGAGCCCTGGGCCTAGATAAGGCGCTGATCAGAAGCGCCTCGAGGAAGAACAGGCTTCCTTGATCTTCCAGCAAAAGTCATTTTTTCTTAGGATTGATGAGGGAAAGTGAGCAGAAGGGAGTTGTGCAGTGTCCCGAAGATAGAAGCTCTCGGAGGAGGGCAGGCCCCTAGATTAGGGGATGGCACAGTCAGCAGCAGCAAGTCCCTGGGGCTCCAGTAGAATCCTTCTGTGGTTTACAGAGTGTCTTGGAAGTGGCAGCGAGCACAGCCGGATCTGGGGCCGTGTGGATCAGGAAAGCGATTTCTCAGCACTGATCCACACGGGCTGATAATCCAGTGCAGACCACAGTGCCTCAGCAGACGCCTGTGAGTTCGAGGGACATCGAGAGTCTTACACTCCTTCATGCCTAACTCTTGATTCAGATCTCCAAAATTTCAACACAACCCCAAGTTGACATTGGAGAATTGGGATCCCAAATGAGAAATTAAATCATTATGGAATAATAAAGAAAGCTACATTCTGCACACCTCTGTTTGTGGCCTGCATTTCATGCCTCACCTAAAATATTTATTTTCTTTTCCTCATGACTGAATTCCCATGGAATTAGAAGAGGACGTAACTTCTAGGTGGTTAAAGACTCTTTATAGGCATAATGGCAGCTCACAAAATGTTTATTGTTCAAGAAACAGGCTTCAGCCCACCTGGTCGTTAAGGAAATGCTGCAAATCTTGGCCAAGAGTAGATTTCCACACAGAGATATGGAGAGCCCATTTTGCTATTATGAAAACAGCTTGATTGAAAAAACAAAATACTCTATCAGCATTAGCCCTGTTAATATTTGCTAATTGTACATTCAGTAGAAAAGTACGCAGATGAAACAGTGTGTTTCTGGTCAGAAGAATATTCTGTCCAATACAATACAAACTGGTTTGGAGAGGAGATTTTAGTTAAGAGACAGTTCGCATACTTGCTGCTGTCACACAGAAAAAGAGATTTAGAATTTTAGGTTTGTCCCACTTTAGGGGTGTGATACTTGAGCGACACGCATTTGGGACTGATAAAGGGCGTCTTAGTTTCTTGTCATCGGGACAAAATGCCCAACGTCTGAAACTTAAGGTTTGAGTCCGTGGTTGTGTAATTTCAAAGCAGAAACAGGATGGCAGAAAGGTGTGATGGAGGAAAAGGCGCTCAACTCATGGCAGCCAGGAAGCAGAGAGAGAAGGGAGGAACTGGGCATAAGAACACAGTCTTCCAGTTCACACCTCCATTCACCAGCCTCCATCCAGGCCCCACCTCCTAACACCAAGTCAGCTACTGAACTAATCAGTGGATGAGTCCACCGAGATGTAGAGCACCCCCATAATCTAATCACCTTCCAAACGCATGAGAATTTCAGGGGACATTTTAGATCTAAACCATAACAGACACCTTCCACATATATCGTCTCTTTAAAGCCCGAAGTTGTATTAATTCATTTAAGATAAAGTAGTATTGAACTTTTTGTGATTATTATAGGAAGTTGGTAAATCCTTCATTCCTTAACTCACCAATCACTGATGTAGCCAGATTCTCTTGACACCATTAATGCAGTTTTTCCACACTACCTGAAGGTCCAACAACTCAGTTCTACTCTGAAATGGTCTACTGGAAGTTAGTGTCAGACTCCTGAGTCCTATGCTACTGCCCCATTGAGATGCCATTTATAGGGCATCCAGTAGGCTACTTATTCATATGGCCGAACATGGACCCCCTCACCCACTTTCACACAGAGGGTGCATGGAGACTTTTGTCCATGTTACTTTGTGGAAATATGCCTGGATGTCTTTGAGCCTACCCATATTTAGCAGTGGGATTTCTGGATCCTAGTGTATGTGTACTGAATTTCAGAAAGTGTTGCCCATTCCTTTCCAGAATAATAGTGTGAATCTACGGTCCCAGGAGCAGAGTGTGAGGGTCCCCCTCCCCCCGCCCAGTTTTCTCCCAGTTGATCATTTCTGACTTTTTCTTTTTAGCAATCTGAAGAGTGTAAAATGTATAAGGATAAACATGGTTTTAATTGGTGTTTTCCTTACTCCTAGTAAGACTAAGCATTGTTAGGTAGTTGGTTTCTTTCCTGTGAGTTACCAACAATTAATGTCCTCTGCCCATTTTTCTATTGGGTTTGTTGCCTTTTTCTTGTTGCTTTTCTCAAGTTCTTTGTGTATTATAAATAGCCTTATTGATTTTGACATTGCAACTATCTTCTCTTAATTTATTGCCTTTTGAAAGTTTTGTCCAAAGTATGCTCCTTTGAACTTAAATTCTAATTTTCTATGTTTCTATGCTATTTTGACATTTTACAGCTTCCCAGGTATTTCTTTTATCTAAATTTTTCTCAATTCATTATCATGTAATTATAAATGTAATTGTATTTTTGAAAGTATCTATTATGTCTGCATTTGTCTCTTTCATTCTGCATTTTCCTCCTTTTCTTTTTTTCCAATTATATCAGAAGTTTACCTTGTTAATCCTGTCAAAGAACCAGATTTGGATTTTATTAAACTTCATTGTGTTTTTAAAAATTACCCACTTTATTTATTTTTGCCTTTATCTTTATTATTTCCTTCCTAAATGGCTCTGTATTTATTTGTTCTTTTTCTGGTTTTATTTTTGGTTGAACCTTTGCTAATTTGTTCATACTTTTTTGGTTTCTGAGAAATGTAACATTCAAGTACTGTTTAAATTGCATACCAAATGTTTGGTGTTTTTGTACTATTTAAAGTATTTCATAATTCTCCTTGCAATTTCCTCATAGAGATGATTGTTCAGTGGAACGATATCTTGGTTTTTAGATACATGAGCTTTAGATAGCTACTATTTGAGACTGATTTTAAATTACATTGCGACATGAATACAGAACATAGTCTCCACGAGGCTGATTCTGTGAAATTCATGGAGATTTCTTTTGTGATCTAGTACAAAGTTAATTTTGTAAATATTCATGTATGCTTTGAAAGAATGATTTATTTTGTAGTATAAACTTATATATATATTTCCATCAATTCAAAATGAACGACGTATTGTTTAGCTCTTCCATAGAGTTATTTCCCTTAGTATGATCTCTCAGTTTCTGAGGTGTGACTCTCAAATTCATGGTCTGCAAAGGTTAATATCTGCTTCCCTGATTTCTGATTACTTTATGTATTTTGTGAACATGTTTCTAGATGGATATAGAGTCATGGTGATCTTTTTCTTTATAATTTATTTTTTCTCACCAGTAAGTTATTTTGTGTACATTTTACTATTAATTTCATTATATTTTAATATTATATTTTGTCTATCTAGTATGGCCAATCAGTTCTGCTTTGAGTTTTCCTTTTTCACCTTCTAGTTTGCAGTATCATTTCTTAGTTCCTCAATACTACTAAAATTATTTAAAATTATTCTCCTATTTTTTTAGCACAGGTTGTCTACTTCATTGTTTTCTTTTATAACTTATTTTTGTAAGGTGGACCCACAATTTTCTTTGGTACTCCTGGTCCTCGGAAGTGTTAACCTTTTCCGGTGGGGAATCGATGGTCCCGACTTGTGAAGATTCAGCTTAAAAATTTTCAACCCGTGCAAAGATGAAGAACATTTGGTAGAAACCGTACTTCAGATTTTGAATTTTGACCTTTTCCTGGGTTAATGTTTTGCCCTAGGATGTTTCTGATGCCAGGAAATGGCAGGGGACTGCAGCTCCTAGGTAGCCACGAGATAAGGAGAGTAAACAACTGAAACACAGTACCCTGAGTTACTGAGGTGGAATGTTTGGTAGGTTAGATGTGCCAGACATATTTTCAACTTACATGGTATTTTCAGCTTTTGATGTCTTATCAGATGTGTATAATCCTATCATAAGTTGAGGACCAACTGTATATGTTCAGGCAAAAAACTCAGTCTTAGTATTCTTTCTGTGGGATGGGTTAGAATTTCCTCAGGATCAAGGGCCAGCACTCTGGCATTTTTCTTTCTTGAGAGCTGTCCTGTTCAATTGTAATCACCTGGCCCTTTGGAAAAGGATGAACAGGGGACCAACCCTAATCCTAAATCTCAGGGCCTGACAGCTGCTAATTGATGCACCCTTTGGCTTCTTGGATGTCCAACGCTACCTCCATCTCTCCCTGCTGCCAGGTCACGGCTCACTCATAGCATTGTTGGGTCTAACAAAGGGTATTGCTAAAAGTTTCTTCTCCCACAGATGTCCTTGCTAGTAGTACATTAAAGAAAGCAGGAGTCTTCCTTTCTAGACTCTTGTTTCCTCCCTAATCTCACGTCGCCTACTTTCCTGTTCTTTGTATGAATTTGTCAGACTCTTCACTCTCCCCGCCCCCGTTTTACTTCTGTAGCATTTTCAGGGTTGGGTTAGGGCAACAAGTAGATGGGAAGAAAGCCAGTTATTTATGCTAGTTGTGTTCTCAGAAAAAAGGTATTTTCCATTTCTTCAATTGCTTTCTGCTTTTCTTCAAAAATGCCTTTCAAAACACCACAACACACTGTAGTGTTTGTCTTTTCACAATATTTGTACAGATATGTAAATAGCCTAACATAGTTCCTGGCCCAAGAGTAGGTAGGCCTTACAATTAGACTTTTATTATTTTAATGTTATTATTTCTTTGTGGCTATTCTAAGATAAATAGAGATTGTGAGTACAACTTTTGCATTTCACTATGTGATTTGGGAGGTAAAGTCTGTTCGTCTATCTGTCTGTCTGTCTCTACCTACCCAAAATTTGTTTCTAAGTCTTCACATACGACTCTTCATTGCATATGAAAATGAGCCAGTGGGGCATGAAGTTTGAATTTTTTGCAAATTGATTAACGATGAGCTTATATTATTGTTTCTATAGGTACATTTTAAATGCAACTTGGAGCGTACCTAATTTTGATCCACGTATCATGAATTCCAGTCTATGTTAATGGAATCAAAGTGCGTTGAAATCTTAAATTAGTTGTCAATAACGTTGTAGGGTGATTTAAAATTTTCTAAAGTTTGTGGTATTTATTTTACCTGTTATTTATTTGTTTCTTGCTAAAATGGGAAGTGGAATAAAGGAAAAAGTTAATATTTAAGGATCATCTACTTGGCAGCTAGTACTAGACTCTGTCCAACTATATACCCTTTAATATTTTCTTTAAAGACTGTATGGTCCATGTATGGGGCCAAAATGCAGCCATGGTTAAGTCTGGTTCTGTTTTACATATTCATACATTAAAAGGGACTGATGTGTCTTTAACTCACTGTTTATTCCTTGCTCTGTTCTGAATGTTTGTGTCCCCCCAACCCTACAAAGTGGTATGTTGAAATCTAATCACCTATGCAACAGTGTCAAGAAATGGGAGTCTTTGGGAGGTGATTAGATGATGAGGGTCCTGATGAACGGGATTAGTGACTTCTAGAAGAGGACCTAGTGGGCTGCCTTGGCCCTCATCATCATGTGAAGACACAGCAAGAAGGTGCCATCAATGAACCAAAACCAAACTCTCATCAGACATGGAATCTGCTGATGCCTTGTACTTGGATTTCTCAGCCTCCATAACTATAAGAAATAGATGTTTGTTGTTTATAACTTCCCCACGTTATATAATGTTATAGTAGCTGGAAGTAGCTAAGACATACCTCTAGTGTAATTGGCCACTGTCTTAGTTAGATTTTCTAGAGTCAATGGTTTGTAAAAGAGAAGATTTAATAGAGGACATTTATAAGTTACAATATTCACCCACAAGCCAAATGCAGGAAATACTGAATGTCTGTCTAGGCACAGGAGACCTGAAAGATCCGATCAAGGGCTGGGAGCCCACAGCACTGTCCCGTGTATGTCCCTGTCTGCCGATGATGGCTGAAGAAACCAGGATACGATGCTCGCAGCAGAGATGAAGGCCAGAGCTCCCCTGAAGCGCCAGCAGCCACATTTGATGACAGCAAGACCCCGAGCTCCTTCCTCAATGAGAACAGCCAAGTTCCTTTGGGGAGAACCAGCCGCAGCGGAGCTTCTCCCGGGAAACAGCCTGCAACTAGCCTCAACTCCCACTCTGCTTTATATTGCGTCAGCAACAGTCCTCAGGTGGATCCTCTATGCCCAGAATCACACCAACTCAGTCCAGCTGGGCGTTCCTGCTCAAGTTGGCCACATTAAGTCCACCACAGCCACTAACTCAGTTTTTATTTTATTGGGTTCATTTCCAATACAGAATTCTTATATTTTATGTAATTATAATCACATATCAAAAAAGAGCTATTGGATGATTTAGTAACCACAGAGTTCACATCTATTTGCATATTCTTGGGACTGAAGGAAATGTCACTCCTTGAAGAAGAGTGTCCTAAAGATGTGCTGCCATGACGTGTTACAGGTGCTTTATTCTTCACTTTGAAACATTGAAAGACTCCAAAAGCCTTCTAGGGCCATGTTCACAGATGAAAGTAAAAATGTAGAATTTTCTGTGTTGTATTTTCTAGGAAGAATGATCAGAACACAGCCAGAGATAACTAGATTTTAAAACTGCATCATGTACAAATTAAAGTTACAAACACAGAAATCTCTAGACACGTCTCAAATTTGGAGTCAAGCATCACTCTCTTTCTTGGAAAATATTGGGCTGAATCCTAAGTCAATCTGGGGAAAAAGGCAAAAACAAGCAACACCAACAACAAAAATCATTTCTCAAATGGAAAATAGAAATGTTCATTCTTAAGTGAAAAGAAATAGAGCAGCTTACGTTTTCTTGACATTTATTAACACAGTAGTCCATGTTTTCTTTTAATAGTCAAAAATTATTTTAGGCAGTATAAGAAAATTTATTTTAATTAGAGTTTTTTTTAAATTAAGAAAATACATGTATACAATTCAGGGATACCTATAGAAATTTATCTTTCCCTACCATTAGTTTATTCTGTGCCTGATCCATTGTGAGGAAAGTAACTTTTTAAAAAATCATTTATTTTTATTTAAGCATATTTTGAATAGGCGATACAGTCACATGGTTAAAATTCAAATGATGCTATATATACATGTATATATGCATGCATTTAAGACATGTACA